>JAPYYW010002946.1:0-17346 GCA_030522545.1 Cremastinae sp. A BG-2022a
TTTATACAGCGCATTAAACGAAATTGTATGAAGTATACGCTTAAAATAATTATAAAACATCAATTCAAACATGTTGAAACGGAAAAAGCGGCCGCGTTGTTGCTCGTAAAGATAAAAGACTGACTATAATAACTGAACTATGATGAATCTTAATAACTATTACATTAGTACAATGCTTATATCTACCCAAAACTTATAAAATATTAGCAGTAGCTTAAAAACTATAACAACCAAGTACAATAGAACTAAATAGTTAGTAATAGTAAGATAACAATGTTCGTTAGGAAGCTTCTATACATTGCAAAATAATGTTAATTAAGGGTGTGTGGAATCGATCTGGTGGTTCGAGGATCAATTGCAATTCGTTTCAATTACTCGGCGTCACTACCGTGTCTCTTGATTACGACTAGACCCGATTATACGGATAACCGGGGCCGACGGTAATTCATAAGCGTAATAACGCGGATTACGTAAAACTTGGCTAGCCGGAGGTGAAAGGGCCCGGGGTAGGGGATTCTCTTGCCTCTTGCGGAATCCTGGCACGTCTGAATAATGGCGCTAACGAGGGATGAGAAGTTGAACGGGAAATTCGTCCGGGGGGTGGCGGCTTTCTTGTGACGTCTCGTAACCGCGGCAGGAGTCGGCCATCCCCGTAGGAAGAACCCCATCCTGCGTCCCGGAGATGCAAACAACTCGACGGCTGAAAAGACGCGACGAAGAATGGACAAAAAGACCCTCCGAGGCATTATATGACGGAAGTTGGCGAAACTCGGCCATTTTTGAAAAGTTTTAGCTTTTCCTGCCAGCCAGCGGTGAGACGAGATGGAAGGACGAGGCGAGATGGTTGCAGTGGAATGGTGCGAGCTCGCGATAATAACGTTATTTTCTTGGAAGAAAGTTTCCGAGTGGAAACTCGAGGTCGCTTTGATCCCGGCGATTCTAACCTCAAATTCGAAGAAACGCGCCCGCGTATTCTGGCCTACAAATTCGGCGCAATTTGACTTTCCGAGGCGAGCAAGTTTCCTTTGACGAAGACAGGAAAAAAAGGCCTGTGTACGCGAGATACCAGACTGCGGATTATAGCAGCCACAGGTGGCTCCATCTGGAGTCATTTCGGAAAGCGCCCTCTGTCTTCGTGCGTCGCCAACAAGAGGCTCTTTCCAAAGCTCAGCTCGAAAAGTTTCGTTGCTGCATCCGGCAAACAACGAAGAGCGTCAAACTTCGTTTAAATACAAAATATATAACGCACCTGCTTGTCTCTCGGCATGTTTTCATTCTTGGAAACTCTTGTTTAGCTTTCGGCAACTCTTGCCCATGAATTTCGTACCGCTGCTCCAACGCCAGCTCCCATTCCCACAATCTTCACTCTTCGAATGAAAAGACCTTTTATTGATCTGTTGCTTGCACTATTCAATCGGACAGGTGGTAAATGATAGGAGCTCGTAACTAGGAATGGCGACGCGTTGCACCCAACTTGGCAATGTCTCTTGGAATCCTGCCAACGTGTAGCTTCCTAATTCTTTAACCTCTCTCGCCAAGCTTTTATTCGTTCGAGAAATTCTTCACTGAGGCTCGGAATTAGCGAAGCCGTTGCACCGGCTAGACTTCCATTTGATCCAATACCACTCCAACTCTCCTCTATTCGATCTATTCCAACCAACTCCAATAAAGAAGTCTTTCAATGCTATTCAATAGATTTCACCACTTTTTCAATGTTTGGATGTCCACAACTCCATGAGGAACGATCCAATCTCAATGATTCCAGTTGCATCCTCTTTGTAGTATTGTCCTGATTGTTGGATATAAATTTCATCAAAATTTATCAATTAGTTTTTGGAATATTCAGTGGTGCGTTGAGATTTGTATTTCATAGGTCTCCAATGATGATAGTGATGGATTAGAATGATTTTGGTACTTTTTCTGAATTCGATCGTAAACTACTTTTCTTTCTGCGAATCCATTTTATCAGGCTTTCATTTTTGTGCTATAAATGGTTCCCTTTGTCGAGCGCTGCCTTTTGGAGAAGTAAGTACTCGCTGAAGCCATTTTCCAAAGTAGTTTCAGAGTCACCGGACCACTTCCAAACGGGAGACACTCTCGCCTTTCCACCCTTTTGCCGGTGATCTCTTCCACTCGTTCTCCCACTGCTCAAGGACTTTTCCACCCTCGCGAACTCCGCTCCAAGCCCACGACTTATTTTTCCATTCGTTGCCTATGCCATTCGTCGAAGGAGAAACTTTCGCCTCGATGCAAATGTCTGTGTGCCCGTCATCGGGAATGTTTTTCCCGACTTTGCGAAGGCGGAATGAATTTTTAGCAGAGGGATTACAAGGTCCGTGACACTCGGCCAGGATTTAGGTGAAAGTTGGTCGTGCGGTCGTCATCCCGCTGGCTTGTCCGAAAGGGCTTGGTGGTTTATCAACAACGGACCAGAGGACTCGTAGAAGTGATAACTAACGATCGATATTCCTAAATCTGGATGTCACTTCTCGTTGCCCGGGGACTTTGGCCTGACGTTTAACTTCTGACCAAGCGTCCGACTATTGGCTTGCCCTGGCTAATGATGCTTCCTGTCATCCCTCGCCAGCTCCGAAAATTTCGGACACCTTGCAAGATCTCTCTGGCCATCAGAAACTTTATTCGATTTCCAGTTCCTTGCTCCAGGTCACGTCACAATGTACCGGGTGTCGTTGAATTGAATTCAACAAATAATTAAATAATTGATATAATCGTACGCGGAACTAAATTTTAAATCGAAAATTATTTGAGCGTTTTTCAATCCGACCTATCCCTAGGAAGTTATTTACGTTTTAAGGCATTTGCTTGCTTGAACGCTATTGGTTGGAACTTGATGGTCTATAACTCGTCACTGGCATATTGGATCAAAAAATACATAAAGAGTATTCTATTCAAAATTTCACGAAGAGTCCAATTTTCTTGATTTACAATACCAAATTTACAATACCAAACGACCGACAATCATTATTGGCTTGCTCGAACGTAATTGGCTGGAACTTGATGGTCGATAACTCGTCACTGGCGTGTCGGATCAAAAAATGCATAGAGAGTTTTCGATTCGAAATTTCACGTGGAGTCCAGTCTTCTTGGTTTAAAATATCAAATGTCGAGTTTTATTTTTTTTAATATCCAGAGTACGTATTTGGAGAAACGAACTGAAAAATACATATCCATTCGACATCGTTTTTCCACTCTCGATAAAATTCAGTTCCATGGATTCGTTATCCAATACAGATGACTTTTTTGAGAAAAGTGCGTTTCGATGCTTCCAATATTGTTTCGCAATATCCAATAAAATTCAATCCAGATTGATTATCAATAGCGAATAATTGGTGAATCCTTTTTCGATGCTCCGAAATATCGTTGGCACGAATTTTTTAAACATTTTTTCGGGTTAAACCTTTCTCGATTCCGTTGCAACGGGAATATCTCGCTGAAATTATTATTTCGCGAGTGAACTTGGCTGCGACCGAAATTCCGTTCCGTATTTACAGTGTATAAAATATTATAGCTGGAATAACGGCAACGTTACTGTCGCCCTCGACAAAAAAAACGCCAGAGAGAGACAGAAATAAATTTGCAATGCGCGCAAACATATTCTTTCGGGAAACTTCTCTCATTTTACGATCGAAATTTATCACGGCAGCGTTTACTCGCGTTTTTTTTTCCTCGGCCAACCGCAGTCCCTTTATCGCGTTTTATCCTTTTTTTCTCTTTCCTACCCCTAACCCCCTCCCCCTCCCCCCTAGATTCGTTTGTACAATTTTTACCAGCAAATCTGTTATTTTTTTTCTCTCTCTCTCTCCGAATCCCTTGCTCATCCGCGTTTTTAACGGTTTTATTTTTTTTTCATTCGCGAGACCGATGCGTCATTCCACCCCTCATGCCTCGCCCCTCAACCGAAATTCCGGCATTCCTCCTGACCAAAGGTTTGATTAACCGAAACAAAAACCACCAAAAATTTCAAATTTTCGTTTACTTCGATTAATTATTCATTTTTTAAATTAATTATTCATTAATATACGTTTATTTTACATTATTGATTTTATAATATTAATTGGTACGTTGTTTAATAATATTAAACTTTTGTTCATGTATTCATATCACTCTTCAAATAATTTTTTCGCACGACGATTTTTCAATTATTTTACTACAATGATAAATTCTTAATTAAAATATAAACAAAGTGTGTTTGAAAGCCGATAAATTCTTCAAAGACAATATTGACATTTTTATAAAAACATTTTTTAAGAGAGTCAATAAATTCCACGTTAAAAAAAATTTATTGCTGCAATCTCGAAATAGTAAATAATGAAAATTTCGCTCGTTTAACGAGGGGGATGAAAAATTCGAAATTTGTCGAATTCTTTCGATTGTTACCTCTCGCCGCAATTCTTTTTTAACTCTTCGTTCATCCTTGGAGGCTTTTGTGCGAGGAATTGCCAGGCCGAAGAGCGGAATAACGTTCTGCGGCCGTTATAGAGGGAGTGAGTCGGGAACTCGAGGGGTGGGGGTGGGGGGGTTGGTAACAACATTTCGACGTGGAAAATTATACGTGGGGCAATCGGTCGGTATAAAACGGTGCACCAACGCCTGGAAGGACGCACAGCAGCTCGAGCTGTTACGTCCTCTGTATGGGTTATTATGCACCCAAAACCTCCCCTCGGATAAACCCACCCTCCACATTTATAACCCTGCGCACCTATTTCGTATACACTGCACCGAAATAACTTGCACATCAAAATTTTTCTCCCCGACACTCGTCACGAAATTTTGCCCACGATTGTCAGCACTTTTTATCAAACGATGCAAAATTACTTTTATTTAATCCACTTCTATCTTAACAAAAAAAGTTTATTTCGTAAAAATGTCAGAATGCAAGTGCATTCATCTCTTAAGACCATCGAACGAAATTTAAAAGATCGAAGATTAAACATAAAAGTAATGTTTTTAATTTTAAAAAATGTTTAGATGAAAAAATAATAAATAAATAATTAATAATTAATATAAATAATAATAATAATTTTGAAAATTAAACAATTTATTGAAACAAAAGTTCAGATACTCGAAAATGAAAAAATATAGAGACAATTCTCACAGGAGTTTTCTCAGTTGTCTGAACAGTGAATAAAGCTTTATCCCTTTTTTTTTAATAACCCGACGAGAATAATTTCAACGATTCAGAGAGTGTACTTTGTGCTATTTTAGAGAATCGTACGGCGGTTTAATATTCTTTTAATGATCCACCATTGGATATGATGTCGTCGCTATTACTCTAATGATTATTATTTCGCGGTAAACGCTCCACCGAGCAATAAAATCTGTCGTTAATGGTGAATTTCTCTCATGGGTGAAATCCATTGCGGTTTACCCTTAAGTGCTCTTAAATTAACGTGTATGCATTGCACTTTGAGCCGGTAAACCGAACACTGATTAAAATGTTTCTACGTCGACTAACTTTACAAGGAACAACGAAAAAGTAACTTATTTAAACACAAATTAAATTATTTCCCAAATAGATCTATTTTTTAATAATAAAATTGTTTTTTAATATCATTTTATGTCGATACCAAAGTAATTAGTTTTTTACGTTGAATTCGCTTTGAATATTCTAAATAATATTTAATAAAATGTTAATTTTTTTATAATAATAATATTTTAATAAATGTTTAATATATAAATTGACAATTAAATAATAATTAATCAAAAGTATTAACGTTTTGTCGCAGTAGCCCTCAAAATCATTTTTTTTCCTAAAAGTGCGTCAGAAATAATATGCGAACGATAAATTTGACAAGATAAAGGGGTGAGATTTTTGGAATCTCGTGGAAAAAAAATCGATTCTGGCAGAGATGAGGCGATAAAGGATTTGCTCGTGTTTGAAAATGTGGCTTTCGCGGGTATTTTGGCGAACAGGGTGGCTTGTTTCGTAAAACGCTGAGCGCACGGGATCGGATCTGATATTAAAATCTGAATGGGTGTGTGCGAAAAAGGTCGCGAAGGAGGGAAAAAAACGGCGAGGGTGTGTGGGCGGCGAAAAATGGAAAACACGTTTTCTCACTATCGCGATAAGCTTCGCACGTAGCCTTCACTACGGAATGACGTCATAGAGCGAAAACTCCCTCAACGCGACGTCCTCGCTTCGACGCGTGAATTTTGAGACTCCTCTTATTTTTATCGTCGCCATTAAATCAGCGGCAACAACTGCGACGAATGTTTCAATTTCCTCGCCGAGCGTGACTTGACGACGCTCCACGAAATCTCCATGTTTTCACGTCAAAAATCCTGATTTACAACTCCAAATATATTCCCAAGTGTTCCCTAAAAAAAAAAGAATTGAAATTTTGGACATTTTTTCAAATTTTTTCGAAATTTTCTGTCTCATCGATTTCAATCCGTGATTATCAAATTCGACGCGGGACGCCGAACGAAATTTCCAATCAGAAGACTGTCAAGTGTCGAGGAAATCAGCGTCTAGACGGAGGATTACGGAATGACACACGATCGGGCCGTCCGTCAACGTTTCGCAATACAAAGATATTACGGTGTGAATTTTTGTCACCACGAGATGCAGGGTGTCCCAAAAATGTTTGCTGAAAGTCATAAAATTAGATTCTTGGTTAAATTTCAAGACGAAATGTATCTGGGCACTTTTCGATGCGACGTACCGTTCTCGAGTTATCAGAGATTGAATTCCCAGCCAATAGAATTGATGCACCTGCGATTCCATTGGCTGGCATTAAACTGTCGATAACTCGACACCTATTCGTCCGACAGAAAAGTGCCTCGAGACTTTTCGTCTCGAAATTTTGCATGGAATCGAATTTTCTCACTTTCTACGAAAGTTTTTGGTACACCCCGTATACATAACGAATACATCAACTTTCTCTTGAGTTTCGTTCGTCGTCGGGTGTGACGGAAATTGGTATTCGGTTAGGTGGAGGTCCAAGTCCAGTCGTGCGGTCAGAGGAAATTGATAAATCGAGGATCATCGAATCGATGCTTGTTCATCGAGCATGAATGGAGCCCAAACAAAATGTGACCCTTTATTCCAAATCGCTTTTTTTCCACATCGCGGATTGAAAAGGATTGATTGCCTCGCGGCATCGGGGAAAAACAGATTAATCATTCGATGAAAATTATCCGACGCTCCGTGACTGATCTCTGACGTGAAAAATTATATTTTAAACCGCGAAAAAAATTTTTTCTCGACTGCCGACTATTTTATTTTCTTTTTTTTCATCGTTTTCCGGGCCGGATTAAAAAATTTGGAAGCGCGAGAAAAATATTTTTGCTTTCGTAACGAACGGGGTGGTTTTTTTCGTCCTCGTTTCTCTGGTCTTTCGACATCATTGTGCATCAGAGAACATTATTTAGCAGGCGACGACGCGTTCCAATTGAAGTAACGAAGTGTCGGAAGCTCGTTCAAGGGGCGCAGAAACGAGGGAACGTTTGGACGTTAATATAACATTTGTTTGCAAAAAAAAAGAAAAAAAAGGAAAATTTATCACGCGAGCTCGCGTTATTTCGCAAAATGAACTTTCTCGCTCGACCATCGTAATTCTCATGCGTTATTCATTGAAACGCAACCTTCCTCGTCACTGAGCTCCACATAATTGAATAAAAACTGTCAAAAAAATTCTTTTTATTCGACGTAACGGTGCGAAATGTGGAAATGCCGAAAAAGTTTTTCACTTTTCTCACTTTTACTCTTTTATTTATCCATTTGAATTGTCTCACTTTACATTTTTTATTGTTTCATTATTTAGTTTTTCATTTCTCCATCTTTTCATCTTTTTCTTTTCATTTTTTTAATTGCCCATTAACGATTGTTTAGATTTTTCATTAATATAGTCTTCATTTTGATTTTCCATTTATATTTTTCACTACATAATTTATTTTTCCATTTTCCATCAACGAAGAAATTTTTTTTGATTCCAGATAATGGGCAAATGGTACGTCGTCGAGGTGTTGGATCACAAAATCGAGACGGGGAAGCAAATGGGCACGACGAGAGTGATCGTCGATTCGTGTCCGGTAATTAAACTGAGATCAGACGGGGGACTTTTGCGACTTCTCTGGAAAGAGGAAGCCGGGGATCTCGAATACACCTTCAGAGTTCCAAATCCCCAGAGGGCACCAGGAAACTGGCTCTCCACTTCCCAACAAAACGGTGAGTTTACGAAAATAAATAATTAATGGTCATTCACTTCGAGATATGATCGACAACGAACGAATCTATAGGGATAAAAAATTTTTTGGTCTCCCATGAAGGTTTATCGAGCGCGAAACGTGGCCTTCTTACAAAGTTGACAAAGTAGAATTGCCACTTTGAGCTCGGCTGAAAATTTGTCGAGCTTACTCAGGCGCGATGTCCGAAAAGTCTTTTATACTTCACCGAATTTAACGAGCTGACAGATGCTCGGATTTACATGCTCTTTATAGTGTGCCCGCGAATTCTATTGTCGTTCTTGGGGAAGCAAGTGCTGTTGATGGCATAAACCCGAGCTTTCCGAACTTTTGCTTTATGCATCTCGCAAACATTCATACGGGACGTTCGACGCCGAATTTCCTTTTCCACTATTTACGACCCCCTTGAGAATCGCATGAGAGCAAATGGAATGGAAAAGTTCAAATTGAATGATTAATATGGGAAAATGAACACGAAAAAAAAATGAATAAGTGGAAATATAAAAGTAGAAATGGATAAGTAGAAATGGACTAGTAGAAGTGGACAAGTAGAAATGGGCAGGTCGAAGTGGACAAGTAGAAATGGATTATTAGAAATGGACTAGTAGAAATGGACTAGTAGAAATGGAATATTATAAATGAACGAGTAGGAATGGATAAGTGAAAATAGAAAAGTAGAAACAAAAAAGTGTCTGCTTTTCTACTTTTCTGTTGCTACTAAAAGTAGAAACAGAAAAGTGTCTGCTTTTATACTTTTCCGTTGCTACTTTTCAACTCAAAATACGAAAATGGAAATTGAAAAAAAATAATAAACAGAGAAAAAGTTAAGAAAAATAGATCGAAGACCGAAGAATACCTTTTATGGCGACGAGAATATGCGTCTTCGTACGTTCCAGCTGAGGCTCACGAACTTGGCAACTTCTAGCCCACGAGGCAAATTGGATTAACGATCCCGCGCTCTCGAGGATTCGAGTTCCTCACTTTTCGAAGCATCCGGAAATTATTGAACGCACTTGCCTGGAAGATTCCGCGAAACGCTAATACGAGCAACTCACCTCCCTTCACTCGAATGCACCTTTCAACAAATTTTCAAACTTTTAGACTTCCGTTTATCCAACTTCCAGTTACACCTTGATTCTTTCTTCCAAACAAATTTAGAACATTGTTAATTTTACGACGGGAAATCGTTATCGTATAATAGTCAATTTTCCATTAAAAACAAGTTTGACAAATTCACGAAAAAAAAAGTAGAATGGGACAAAAAGACTGGAGATGACGGTCTATTAAAGAGTTTCGATGAAACTGTATACGTCAGGCATGTGCGAATGCCGATAAAACCGAAAAAGAACGAGCAAGCGGACCCGGGGGAAGAGTTGATGGAAAAAGGGTTTAAAACTGATCCGACAAGTTTCAAACTTTTTTGATGGAATTTCTATTCACGCTCGAAATATAGTATGTCGGCCAGTGGGGAACAAAAATGTTGAAAAAAAATATGTATATAACGTCAAAGTAAGAGAGAAGTTTGTTTCCCGTAAACGGATTAATGCGTTCATTTAAGCTTCGAGTGAAAATAAATTTTTAAATACTGCACGTCGGAAAATTCTTCAATACTTCGTGCCCAGAAGTTTAGATCACTTTTCGATGACAATTTTCATTTATTTTATAATTTAATTTGTATTTTTCCACTTAAATTTTTCCATTTCTACTTAAGCATTTACATTTTTCCACTTGCATCTATTCTTCATTTTATTTCTTTTTTATTAGCAGTGTTTTAATGAGAAAAAAATCAACAGCGCAAATAAAGGACGTGCGTCTAGATTGAAAAAGTAGGATAAAAGTGACAAGAGTTAACATACAGGAGGCGATGATGAAATATTTCTTTTTTTTTTGAAAAAGTGAAAATTGAAAAGGATTCGCGACAATAAAGTCGAAAGCAATATTCTTGGGTGCGACAGGACTAGAAGATTCGCCGGAACGTATATGGGGCTGGAAAAGCACACACCCCAGTTATCGGTATTCGATAAAAACAGGTCTCAAAGCCTCGGCCCACATCACACGGGACATATCTCGATAATAATCGAGTCACTATTTCGTTTCGCCGTGATATTCCGTTCCGTCTATTTTCCAGGGCGACATGCGTCGCCGTACGTACAATGGACCCGGTGTCCTTAAACCGCTTCACAATTCACCGGGAATCACGTACGTGAACACCGAGTCATCCAATTTCAATTCCATCCCGACGTGACACTCTTTTTCCTCGAACAAATCTCCAGGAGTTCCGAAATAAAGGAACTAAACCCTCAAAGGGATGAAGGGCCGAGGTTAACCGTTCTCCTTTTATCGTCCCGTAAATTTTTTTCCATTATTTTTCATGCCGATCTTCCGGAAATCTTCGCTCTCGCGTAGTCAAATCACGAAACGGCTGATTGAAACATAATCGTCTTGTACCGGCTGTTGAAGATTGAAAAATGGGATCTACGGGGTGAGAAAAAGTTTCGAATTCAAACTTTTCAGCCTGGATGATAAAGAGGCTCGTCCGTGTGACAAAAAAAACCGGAAGTCATTTAGATAATTTAAATCCTTTAAAGAGTCTTCTTTTTCGCTGACAGAAATGTCGAGAGTGAGCTCTGATCCATTCACACGCTTCGCTGTAACTTCACTGCCTACCACGTGTGCCTACGAATCGTGTCCTCCAAAGAGAATCCTCGAGTCTTATAAACCGATTAGCATGTCCAATTAGGTCCTGACTTCAAATCAGCTCAGCATCATAATTACGTCGATATACTTTTGCATCCTTGTCAAAGGGATTCATCACCATAATATGGTGCGGTTTGCTCTATGGTATTCACAGTATTCAAATTTCCACAAGGATCTTTGTGGCTGAATCTGCTTTTTCAGGTATGAAACCAAATATGATCATTTGCAACCTGAAACCATTGATGGAAGTTTCTTCCATAGAACTTTGAATAGGGAATTTTTCTGGGTATCATGGTTCATCATCTGCTAAAGAAGCATTCACTCTATGGTATTCATAATATTCAAATTTCCACAAGGATCTTTGTGGCTGAATCTGCTTTCTCAGGTATGAAACCAAATAGGATCATTTGCAACGTGAAACCATTGATGGAAGCTTCTCCCATAGAACCCTTTCATTCTTAACTATGGATTTAGGTTGGTACATCGTTTGCTTTTTATTGATAACTTTTGGATTCAGTATTTTTGAGATATCATGACATTCACATATAAAGAGATGGAAAATGGACTGAGCTTGGTACATTGTCTGGTCTGTTGATCATGTCATCTGCAGTTTTGATGATAACTTTGAGTAGGGAATTTTTCTAGGTATCATGGTTCATCATCTGCTAACGAAGCTTTTGTAGGCTGAATTGTGTTGCTTTATTGGCAGGCATGATGGAATTTGAGCATGGCAGATGTGTTCATCGTCAGAGTAATCTCGGTGCATAACTCGAACAGCAACATTTGGGCAAGAAGCGCAATTGGTAGTGCCGTTGGAGACTCCAATGGATCAAGTCCTGTTGATTTCGTCCTTTTGTTTGCTATCAACGATCGATATTACGTAACGGGACAGTTTAATGGATGTTTACTCAGTGCATTCCGCCTGGGCATCGGCGAGTACCGGAAAGCGTGTCTAAGCCTCGGAAATTCCACAGCAGCCGCGGAACATTGAATTCACAAGGCAGCCACTGCCGCCTTTGCCATTAAAAGCTCTCCACTAACTCCGAGATTACTTTACTCGTTATACCTGTTATGGAATAGTCGAGCGGTGTCCCCATTGATCGTCAAACGGACTACTTCGACGCGAATGGCTCACCACGTTTACACAGCTACTTGCCATTCAACGTTCTCCAAGCCATACCAAGCTTTTACACTTCCACACTGCGTACAATCGCTTATTCAGCTCCAATTTTATGGCACATGGATTACAGTTGAACTTTCAATTTTCAACGTTCTTTCCTTTCCATAAATACTTTATCTACTCGCCATTAGATAATGCACTCTAGAAACTGTTTTCACTTGATAGGCAGATAAACGTAATCTGAAGATGATTCTATATGAATATCATTTATAGAACTGTCTATTTGAATGACGTTCGAGTTGTTTGGCTTTATCATTTCAAGTACTTTTAATCAAAAGTTCCTAAAAAGACTGTAATTCTATCAGAATACTTAATTTTAGCATTTCATCTACCATTTCTAGATGATTTACCGAAAATACTAATCAAAGACGTTCTTGAATGAATATCATCCGATGCACTTTCTTTTGAATGATACCTAAATAGGTTATAATAATTTCTCCAAGTTCGCTCAATCAATATCTTCCAAAGAGGATCTAATTATCATTTTAGTATTTTCCTACCTGGTCCACCATCAAATGACGTTTAAAACTTTATAAGACTTGAAAATAAGGTCCTAAAATGATGAAATGAAAGAGACGCGGTCTTCGTAAATCCAATTTGTATTTCAATTACGATACAATTTCAATTGAAACGCAATACAATGGAATCTTATGAATTTAATATGAGTTGGAGCGTCGAATGGCAGTCCAATCAATACCGAGCCCAATCCAACGGGGTATATTACTTTTATTCCAGGAACGCTGACGCTGAAGACGTACGCCCAGTTCGCTGGGGTTGTCCACGTGATGAAGGCAGTCGGCAACCACATGGTACTGACGTTCTGCGCTGGCCAGCCGGATAACCAGTTGTACTCGGTCCTGATGTCACGAGAGCACATACTTCAGAGAACAAATATAAAGGGGGTGCACAATCTTCTCGGCAGAAGACATCTGAGCATAGTCAGCGTCCGGGAGACCTGCGCCAAGGGTGCTGCGACCTTGCCGATGACCTTGAACAATCTCGTTATCCTCGTGTGCTGGCTCGTCTCGCTCAGGCTGATCTCGTGGTAATCGAAAAGCACGAAACTCCATTCTTCATATCTCTCGAGTTCGAACGTATGATCCACCGTCGACTAAGTAATTTATTTTCATTGTTCGTCCAGATGATTTATCTGAATAATTTTTTAACCCGGATCTACATATATATATAAATATATATATACACACACGAACATTGTTTCGGATAAATTATTTGAATAAATTGTTTGCATGAATAATGGATGTTGATGAATTGTGTATTATATTAACGGTTATGGCCCATCGAATGGTGAACAATTGTGAATTTATTCATTAATTATTATTATTATTGAGATTTTTAATAAATTATTATTATCTCGGTTTTGGGTGAAGTTGAGAGAATGGGCGAGGAAGGTACTTGTACGATAGTCGTTTCATTAGAGTCTCGGGGCAACACCTTGGCAACTTGTATTAACTGATAGATATAAGTAAACCGATGCGATTTAGACCGAACAAGATTGCCATAAGAACGTTTTTTTTCTTTCTTTCTTTCTTTCTTTCTTTCTTCTACCTTTCTATTTTAATTACCAAGTAGAAAAGGTTATTACGAGACGACTCGTTGATCGTCATTGCATCTCGAGTCTTTATTTATTTGAGAATCCTCGATAGAACGAATATTATGTTAAATGAGAATAAATTAATATATTATGTAGCTTAAATGGAGAATGATGAAGGTTTTTTGTTCATTAAATGTGTATGTAACGAAAGAGAAATCAAATTGAAAAGAAATATATGAGAATAAAGATTGAAAACGTAAAAATATTTTTCTGGAGTCGTAATCAAAATTTCACTGTACATTTTTTTTTTCAAGTACTTGAACTTCGAACGCTAGAAATAATTTACATTAAAATAATAAATAAATGAAATTTAAATAATGGTGTATATGTGTGTGTGTGTGTAACTCGATACCTGCATTGGAAGTGAAACTTTGTCATAAAAAAAAATGTAATTACGACAGAAAGAAAAGAATAACAAAATTTTTACCATTTCTCTATGAAATATTAACAAAATTGAATTATGTTGATTGCAACTTAAACATTTTGTATGAGAAGCAAAAAAAAAATTATTATTGCCATGTTTTTTAACTTCTCACAAAAAATTTTGCTCAAAACGCGCAAAAAAAGTTTCACTTCGATAAAAATTTAAAAAATAAATAAACAAATAAATAAATAAACATGATAAACAATGGTAATATCAATAATTAGCACTCCAAGATATTTTGGGCGGGAAAAGGCAAGCGCCATCGACTTCCGGACGCGGGGGCGATTTCCCGAGAGGTTAGGCGGCCTCGTTAAGGCGAAACGAGCGTACGGGAGTTGGTATAATTCGTAGTAACTCTCGGAGTACTCGTGTCATGCCGGCAATTTATAAACAAGCGTCTGTCCGGACGAAGAAGATCGGGAGGGTCCGATAATTAGGACTAATTCGTACGATTAACCCGTGCTGCCCTCTGGCAGGACGCGCAATAACTAAGCGTGGCGGCCATCTTGGATTTTGGCCTCGTAGCTTCCCAGGGCGAATGCTTTTCGCGTTCGTCATCGTCTTTCGTCGTTTTTCTCTTTGTTTCGTTCTCTCCCAAGTTATTTTTTTCAATTCTCCACTGCCTTATACCTTTTTTTTCAAGCTCTCTTGTAGCTTTAATTCTTCGCTTCCTGAATCAAGACTCGACGAAATCTCTATTGTCGGATATTTCGTTCCCGACCCTGTTTTTTTTCCTCCTTCTCTCTTCCCCCATTCTTTCGGCTGTCCTGTGCGAGCGAACTCGTATATCTCTCGTCTTGAAAAGCCTTTGAGATGATCAGGGATAAAATGGTCAAAGAGAAACGAATACAAAAGGGTCAACCTTTCGCCCTCCGCGGACTTTGCCTTGTCCACGCGCCCGGAGAGACGCTTTTTCTAAAACAGTATTTTGTGTCTACCGACGAAACCCGAGAAAAGATTACCCTCTGAATCGCGGCTTTTGAAGCTTCCATTCCTGTTCCCTTTTTTTTATCTTTTGGCATGAAAACTTTTTGCGAATTCTGTCCCGTTCAATCCCGGCTCATCCCCACGTAAATAACTTTGAGGTTAGAAACACGATTTTTAACTTTTAGTTTTTTATTTAAAAAACCGTTATTTTTTACATTGGAACGCAAAAAGCATATGGTTCGAGGTTATAAATGGCGATCTCGTTTGAGGGTAGAAACGACGAGGACGTTAATTAGCGATGGTCTTGACCCGATGACCGAGAACGTTTTTTCTCGGTGTGACGTAACGATAATACGAGAATCTCTTTTTCGCAACGAACGAGAGCAAAGATATTACGTTTCGCGTCGAATTTACGAAATGGCATATGTGTTTTCGATTGCAAGCGTGGGCGCAGACTTCCGGCTGGTTAATAACAAACATGGCCGTTCCCGACTGCAAACAAAATCTCCAATGGGCTCGGTGTAGCCGTGAGCGTCGGCTGGCTCCTATACCCGCAGCTCTTTTGGGACGCCGTTGCCGAGAGCCAACGAAGCTAATTGACGAATTAAAGCAATGTGTGCTCATGCCGAGATGAGTAATAATGGGACATACCAAGCTCAGCGTCGCCACTGTCCCAGATTATTTCACGACTGACCTCACCGATTCGTCACATAACCTCGAAAGAACTAAAATTTATGTTTAATTACATTTTTCACCTAAAAATCATTCATTTCGAAGTTACATAACTTACAAGAATCTTCATTTTTAGGTTAAAGCGAAGACTTGCGCAAAAAATTGAATATTATAAGACCAGAAATCCCTTTAGAAACGTGAAAAATAGGTATTTTTCGAGAATTTTTTTAGAGGGAATAAAATAATCTAATCATTTTCAAATTTTGACATAATTTTATTATAACATTCAAGTTTGGAAAGAATTTTTTTTTTGGGGATGATCAACAAAATGGCGGCGTTAATAAGGGTCTTCGGACGCCTGTTTTCCGTGACATCGAAAAGTGCTGCAATTGTCACTCTTTTGCTGTTGATTTGATAAAGATTTAACAAGTGTCATTCGTTTACTGACATATTAAGAAGAAGGATATACCTATAAAATTATGACAAAGTGCAAAATTGAAAATTTAGGAGCCTTTTTACTCCAAAGTTCGAATTTTCAACCGTTTTTTTTTTTCGACATATTTGACCCCAAAAAAATTATTTATTTGCACGCTACCTTTCAAACTTATGTATAATTACATTTTTCACTTAAAAATCATTGAATTCTAAGTTACATAACGTACAAAAATCTTTATTTTTAGGTTAAAGCGTACACGTATGCAAAAAATTGAATACAAATAAAATAAATGTGGAGCGTCGACGACAGACGGATGTATAAATTTCATTCGATAATATGAGATAACCTATATAATTTATATTCAAATGTGAATCTGTTGGCTTGAACGGATTGATATTTCTGCGGGATCATTATTTACAGGATGCGAAACTGATAGAATGGATCGAGAGTCTGCTTCGTCGAGAATAACGCTCCGTTTATTCGAGCGGAAATGGCTTGAAGCTTCGAACGCGAGAGGGCGCCACCTCGCGGATTTTTCACGGGTCGTCGCTCTCGCGGGGGTGTCATAATAACCGTCATCGCGTATGTTTGACGAAAAATCCACGAGAGTGCTCTTCATCTAGGCAGAAGCACGAATAATGTATATCGCTGATTCAATTTAATTGGCACTGAGAAAACAGTCTGTTGATCCAGTCGGATACGAATATTTGCCCAGCGAGACGCGAATCTCATGCTCTTCATCCCTCGACGTGAATATCTCACGGCGTCTTATTTCGAGAAGTTGCAACTAATCATCGTGTGTACCCTCTCCATTGTTCGCTCTCGGAATTTTCACGAAAATTGCAGCATCGCGAAATTTGAAACTCAGATTAGAGGAGCTACATGATTACTGGTTAATTTCCTTGTTTGTGTTTTGATTTTTTTTAATGAATTAGAGATAAATGAAGTAGAGTTCGAAATTCGTACGGAAGAAAAATGAGACGCCGAAGACAAAGAACCCAAGTTATTGGAATTATTGTCAGGAAGAAATAGAGATCGTATGAGACATATTTAAGGTGATATGGTCATGGTATCGTTTTTTACTTATTTTATTAAAATTTTTCATAAACTTTCTTTATCGTCATATGTACATGTATGCCAATTTTCAGAAGGTTTCACCATGCGGAACTCGAGATATTTATTGGTAAAAA
>JAPYYW010002947.1:0-17332 GCA_030522545.1 Cremastinae sp. A BG-2022a
ATATTTTTTTCTGAATTTATATAAATATCTTTAGTGACAAAGAACATTCTCTCTAATTTTTATCATGTTCTTAACAAATTTCCTTTCCCTATACTTTTAGCATGTAAAACGTCATTTATTTTCGCCATTTGTAGCCAACCTCCTTAATGTTGATACAAAGAGTAAAGAAATTCTACGAAAAATATGAAAAAAAATCGATAGCTCGTGTTATTTTATTAAAATGAGCCCTCACCCAGTAGTTGCAGTCGTTGGAGCATACCATCCAGGTTGACGTCGAGGTTGGGTGGGATTTCCGGCGTGCTGGGGAGTCCTCGGGACGTCGCTGCCTCTCGCGAAAACCGGGGTTTCCGGCAACGAGCAGGAGGTTTGCATCCCCGAGCCGGGACAGCCGACGACGCCGAGGACAGTTGTCCCGAGTGCGCTGCCACCAGGTACCCCGGTTCCGATTGCCGACGAGCCACCGGAAGTCTCGAGTGTTCCCTCAGTCGACGGTGATTGTCGTTTCGCGGTCATCGCTCGTCGTCTGGACGGTCCGGGCAAATCCGTCGGCAATGTTCGTCTTTCCACTGGAATCTGAAAACCAAAATTGTATTCAATTAAAAATAATTTTTACAACGTTTTTCATTAACTTTCACGCTTGTTCAAATATTTTTTAAAGTACGCTAGCATGCACGAATGCTTTATTCGAGGAAAATTTGTTTTTAAAAGACCAAAAAGGTAAATGGAAACATTTGGATTTTATGTTAATAAACATCCGAAAATAGATTTTCAGAATGAGAGAAAATAGTTGTTTTTTTTTAAATCAAAGTACAGAAAGGCTTTTCATGAAAAGCTCATGAAACGTGAATGTATTTTCTGGATTCTCGTTTATAGGTACTTTAAATTGCGGATTTGTGATCGTGCATGATTGTTGGAGTGGCTTTTGCATTTTTTTTTATTCATGCGTCCTTTTCACAATGCACGCGATATGGGAGCGCGCATACGGTGAAAATGGTTTTCCGACCGTCGAGAGCTTGGAAAAAGGTTTTTGCTCCATACAACTCGAGCGTAGTTACAGAGGTAACTCTAATTTTGAGATTTACGCTCGATCTGGGGGAAACGATTCCCTCTCGAGAGACTGATCCTTCAACGAAATTGGTATCGGTTTATTACTCGGCTCTTTGTCCATTATACTCCATCGATACCATATGAAATGCAGTGATAAAAAAAATCAATTTTTTTCCTGTTTAATGGGAAAAAAGCATCGCGATCCAGTAAATTCTCATGCTATTTCTGTTTTCTGATTTCGATGGAATTACTCGAGTCCGGAGCAAAAGCGATAATTAGTTGTCTATAGGTTCGATTCTAGGCTTGGTCGACTTCCAACCTCATTTTTTTTCCATCTGATGTATTCACAGATAGAAAAAAAATGTATCGGTCGGCAGTTATCGATGGAGAATCGTGGACAGGAATCTCTTTAAATTTACAATTAGATTGCATCGAATGTACTCGTTTTTTTCATGTCTCGTGCACTTTATTCGACATTTATTGGATAAAGTGTTCGAGATGAGAAAAGTGAAATAAAGAGAAATGAAGTGACATTTTTAGATCTTGATTTTTCTGTCTAGAGGGTCATAAGGCGTATTTCGAGAATTAAATCTGCACCTCTCTTCTGGAAGTGCTGCCCATATTTGTTCTACGTCCTCTGGAGAATCCAGCATCCATGGATCTCGTGTCCAAGGAGGACTGAATGTGATCCTTGCCATCGATGATGGCCAAATTTCCACGGTGAGGCGGAACCCGAGGCCTGTAACCGTCCATCGTTCTCGTCGTCTGTCTCGGCTTGACTTTCGTCGAGGCCGTTTGCGCCGGACCGTTTCCAACGTCCGAACTCTCCTCGTCGGCTTCCTCCACGGGCGATGGTGGAAGAGGCGGAAATTCGAGAACTTCCACACTCACCTGCATTAAAAAAACAATTATAACATTAAAAATTCTTATTTCTGAATACTTTTACTCGTAAAAAATCAAATCTATTATTAAAATATTGCAAAGTGACCAATTATTCGATAACAAATCATCTTCTAAACATATTTACTTGCAAAAATAAATTAGTTAAATAAGGTAGTAGATAGAAAGCCATCAAGTTTTTTTAATTT
The DNA here is from genome assembly GCA_030522545.1 of Cremastinae sp. A BG-2022a. Lineage (NCBI taxonomy): Eukaryota > Metazoa > Arthropoda > Insecta > Hymenoptera > Ichneumonidae > Cremastinae sp. A BG-2022a. The sequence goes on from JAPYYW010002947.1 coordinate 2,136, forward strand.
AGGTTACTTGTTGTAAAATGTTATTATAAAATATGTAACAGGTCTGTATTATTAGATATTTAAGGTTAATAATTAAATGGGATTTTATATTGGACATATGATACGCAACGTGTAATCTGTGTGTGAGGAAATTTCACAACGTTATTAATACTCGTTCGCACAAAGTACGATGGAAACGACCATAGTATAATACCCTGTTACCGAGCTTAATACCTTTATTAAGAATGAACTAATACCTTTAACAAGTTTGTTACCGAAGATTTAATACCTTCGCTACAATCTGCATCATTAACAAGTTCAATCATGCTTCAATGTATCTGACAATTTAATTACGTTTATACCATAAAATGCTTGTACATTCTACATAATCATCGATTTGAAAACGGAACATTTGTCAGGAAAATTTTGACGTCTGTAGATTAGATTATTACTGACATTTTAGAACGAACAATTAATTATAGAAATTATTCTAAAATTCGAAATAATCTTTTTGTAGTACTTGTAATAATAATAAAACAATTCAAATATGCTGTAAATGATATACCTGAAAATCAGGATTTTTGGAATCCTCGAGAATGGCGTCGATGACATTTTCGATCTGCTTGTGATCAATTTTACGATTCTCAAGTATTTGACCGTTCTGATGCTTGGGAATTCTGCGATCGGAGGAATAGAGAATATCGTTGGTACAGCCATTGCTCGAGTTTCTCGGCGGCCTGTCGAAATCGGCGCTCTCGGAGCCGCTGCTGCTCGTCTTGGACGTTTCGGAGTCAAGGGAATTTTGCACGGCGTTTCTGGCGTCGTTATCGCGTGGACTAGTGTTAACGAGGGATCCCGAGGCCAACAGATTCTGGGAGACTCGCTCGTTTATCCGTTGCCTGAGATTTCCTGGGTCGACGACCTCGCAGCTCTTTCGCTTCGAGGTTACGTCCTTCCTCGACCTTTTTCCCTCCTCGTTGAGATAGGCCTCATTGTTCTTCTTCACGCTCTCGATCTCCTTGATCTCGTCGCTGACTCTCTCGAGCTGTCGACGATTCTCGTTGAGCGCTTTTTTTACGATCTGGTCCTCGATGAGAATATTTACCGGAATCTTGCCTTCCGTTCTGTCCGGCGCGAGACACTTTCTCGAGGACCTCCTGGAGCCCGTGTAGATCGCCGAGGTTACGTTTCCGCCGATGAGACCGACCTGCCTGTCCCGAGAGAGGTTCGTCCCGATTTCGAGGCTTTTCGACGTCGTTACGGAGTTTCTGGCGCGATTTCCCCCGTTGCAGGTATTTTTATCGACGTCCCGATCCTCGGAGGCCTCCTCGTCGTCGTCCTCGTCATCGTCCTCTTCCCTCTCGTCCAGCGGCAGAGGCGGAAGTCGAGGCAGAACGCCCTCGGCGCTCTCCTCGCGAGTTTCTCCGCAGTCGACGAGATCCTCGTCCTCCTCCGCATCAGCGTCCTCGTCATCGTCCTCTCGCTCGTCCTCGTCGTCGTCGACGACACCGACGCCCCGGGGAACCCGTTGGCTCGGCGGCGCCGGCGGGACAAAGTCCGGAGGAGGCTCATCCAGGCCCTCCAGTCTTCCTTCCCTCAGTAGGCTCTTTATGTCGTCGAACGTCGTCGAGTATCGCTTTCCACAAGCATCCGTCAATCGACGATCCAATTCTCGACTTCCGAACGAGCTCAGACTCTTCGTCTCCGTTGGTGAGACGATTTTCGGTACGAGAGGCTTCCTCTCTCGCTTTCTTCCCCTCCTTATCACGTACGTTCCGCTCTTCGAGAGATCTCGCGAGTTTATACGGTCCAGCTCGTTCGTCGACGAATCCGAGTACGGCGATATCAAGTCGTCGTCCGTCGTCGACTGACGCTGATCTTGCCAGTCGTCCAGATCTCGAAGCTTCGCGATCGAGCCCGCGCCTGCAAGAAAATCATTCGTTTACTCAAAAAATTCTACCCATTTTCCTCCACTTTGAATTATTATTAAATATTATTTCAGAGAGCAGTCTATAGAATAATTTTCGCATCATTTTATAACTAGAATTTGCGAATTGCAGTCGCTCTTTAGGATTTCTATAACGAATAATGTAATATTGATTGTATCAAAAATGAAATAAAGATAGAATGTATTACTGGAAACGTCGCTGCTTCTCCGTCGTCTTCTACCGACAACTTTAGTGCTACCGGGAGCATAGAGGGGATCCTCGTCGAGGGAAACTTCCCAAGCGATGGAATGCCTCTTGGCGATCGGTGCGCCGGGCGCGGGCAAAAGTTCCTCGAGCGAGTCGTCGGAGAAGCGTTCCTCCTCCTCGGATTGTGTTCTGAAGTCCGTCGAGTTTCTCGTGGAGAAGTCGGAATTCCGGGTGGAATAAACGTCGGAGAACCTCTCGCTGGACTCGGCCCTCTGTCCGAGAAATCCCATGGACACGAAGTCGAGATTCCTGAGGGAAAACGGATCGGAGGATGGCACGGAGACGCGGTCGTTGGAGCTCGCGCTCGCGACCGCGAGGGAAAAGTCCGAATTGAATCTCTCGTTCGAGGTCGAGTTCGCCCTTGAGAAGTCGGACGAGTCGCCGTAATTGGCCCTGACGGAGAATCTCTCGACGCTGACGGAGCTCGATCGTGGAATCGACGATCTTCCGGACTCGGAGTTTCTTCTTCGCTCCGAAAATCTGGCCTCGCTCGAGTCCGATTCCGCTCCTCCGTTGACGCGCTCGGAGTCGACCGACCTCGAGCCCATTCTCGGGCACTCCTCGGCGCTGCTCGACTTGCTGATCTCGTTGGAGGTCCTCCGACAGTCGTCATCCTCGTCGTCGTTGCTCGTCGCGTCCTTGGACTCGACACCGGGCTCCGGACTCCACCTGGTCTCGTCCTCGATCGATCTTCGCCGACGTCGTCTCGATATTTCCCTCCGTTTCTCCACCGATTTTATCTCTTGGCCGATGTGGTTGTGATGATTGTGATAGTTGTTCCGGTGCCTGTGATTGTGCGTCCCGCCGTTCTGATGATTCTTCACCGGGGCCGATCTCGTCGTATTTGTGCGTCCGGAATTGGCGACGACCCCGGGAATCCAATCGAACGAGACGACCCGACCGTCGTAAGGCAAACTCGCGAACTTCTCCATCGAATTTCGCTCGGTCAGCCCACCACTCGGCTTCCTCTCCGCGCTCTCTCCTCTCCTCTCCCACCAACCGTACGAACGACGGTGCCTCGTCTTTGGCTGAACGACAAAAAACAAACAATCGTTAGAATCGTAAAGCAACAAATATGTGCATCAATATTTTTATTATTAATATATTTACGATGCTATGACAATAAAATATTATGATTAAAAGTACGTGGTGAACTCAAAAAAGTGTGATTTTACATCGTAGGGATATTGAGTATTTATCTACACTTATTTTAAAAAGCAATTTAAAAATATATATTAAGAATAATTATTTTCAAGTATCAAGAATCGTATTCAACGTTAAAAATCGTAAGTTCAATTGCTATAATATCTTCATTAAGGAGGTATTTACGAAAGTACGAATTTGAATTTTTTCTATTGAACTTTTTTTTAAGATATAGAATATTAATCCAGTTTTTTAATGGCTGAATTTTAAGTACGATTATCGATAAAATAAGCGAAAACTATCCAGTCAGAGCCTTATGAGAAACCATTAGCATGCGCTCTTTTATTGAAAAAAATATATATTTAGAGTGAATCTTCAAACAATCTAAAATATTTCACGTGTTAATTAGCGTGTAAGGTTTAATTATTAACCATAAAAATATATGGTCATCGAACTTTTTATTAAACTATTTAATGATAATATCAGATATTACACTCATACGTGAGTTAATCCAAGTCAAATTATAATCCATAAATGAAATTACTTTTTAACTATCAATATTTTACATTTCGAAATTAGTAGATTTGGTAAAAAACGATTTATTTAATTTTAAGAGTTATCACGTTTTTTTGGCGATTTTTTTGTAGCCAACTAAATTTTTTCAATCATTGATCCCAGAAAACTGAATTTCTCTTTTAATTGAGCAACATCTTCGATAGACATCTTTTACATTCAAATTCATAACGTGACGGATAAAATGGAATAATGATAAAAAAAAATGAAAAATTATCGTTCGAAACGAGAATCCGGCGTCGCGTTCCAACGACGCGATTCGGGGGAACGTAAAAATCGATGGTATTTGGATCAAGATCACGACTCTTTCACTTTTATCGTTCCGAAGGAATTTTCGCATTTTTATTTATCCTCGGACGCGCTCTCGGGGCCAAAGTTTTGGGGAATTTGTGCGGAAATACGGTGGCGGGGAAAGGAGAGGCTGCCGAGGGAGGGAAAGGGGTAGATTTATACACTCACGAGGGTAGTTTGGCTCGTTGCCGGATCGTGCATGGCTCGCTGATGTTGCACCGGGGCGGACGAGTTTTCCGAGTCTCTGATGGAATTCGCTCCACCGCCGAGACTGTCGCCACCAACCCCGACCTCGTCCTCATCCCTCTCCTCCCGATCTCTTATTCCACTCTGTCTCAGCGACGGACTCTTCACGCTCGTCCTCTTCGTCGAATTGTTCGGCGATACTCTGTTATCAAAAATAAATATTTATTCGACAAAATAACACATAAAATTATATTTTATATTTTTGTTTAATGACTTTGAAGTTTGCATCGTTGGAATGCAACGAATTTTAAATCGCATAAGGGGAGACAGAATTTTTTTTTATTTTTTAAACCCTAAAAGGATTGGATTCCGTAGGGCTGATTCCTTTTGTATTTAGAGGCTTGGTCTTAATGACTTTTTCACGAAGAAGCAGAATAAAGGTTGGATAAATTTTTAAATAATTCGTTGCATTCCAACAATGCAAACTTTAATGTCATTTTATTTATTCCACAATTTTACAGATTTTTGTAAGAGCTTTTTTGTTTTATAAAAACTGAATTTTTTAAACGAATTTTTAGTGTGATTTTAACCATTGAATAATCTTATGTATAAAAATTTTGCTCTCGGACGTTTGTGTCTACAAAAATGGGAAACTAGATGACGAATTAACTTGAAATTTTTACTAGACATTTTACTAAACAATTTTTACTATATTTAAAATATAGATAAAACCACAGAGAAAAAAATATCGATCATATGCAAATGTGTGACAAGTTGCAATTCTCAACAATAAATATATTGATTTTTTTAAACATATATTTTCATATTATGTTAAGCAAGATTCAAAAATAATTTAAGGAAATTGTATTGAAAATTATATTATTCAAAAATTTCATAAAGATGTTTCGAAGAAGAAGCAACAAATAATAAAAATTACATATAAAAGAGAATAAAAATAAACGAATGGTTTAAAAAATCAAAATAGTGTTATAAACTCCAGATACTTTTCACAAACTTGCCTTGTTTTTTACACAAGGCATACCGTTTCTGGGCCACATTACATAAACGATAATAAATTAAATTTTTTTTTGATACATCGTGATAAGAAATTGAACGTCGTTATTATGGTTATGGAGAAAAAATGGTTTTTATATCGAAATTTCTTCGAGTGATAACATCAATCAAAAAATCGTCACAAGCTGAAAAAGAAAAACAGAATCTTGAAAGAGAATACTCTGGCCAATTTGGGGATACGAAAAATATTTCGTCAAGTCACACAAGCACAAAAGTTGAATTGATGAAACAAGTTTTTTCCTCCTTCGCCACATTCTCCCTAAGGGATTCCTCTCTCGATTTTCCGAGCACCCGTCACTTCCTATCACCGAGTTTTTCCCCTGTTTTCCTTTTTTTCTTTCTCCCTCCTTCACCCAGGAATGAATTATTACTCCCGAGGTCGAGTAAAAAGTTGACTCGATGAAAACTTGATGATCCTTCGAGAGAAACGAATCGATTGGCAAATCAGTCAGGAACCACGCTCAATTATTAACTCCGAGAAGGAAATAAAACTTGGAAATATTTTGCTTCACGAGAATTTCCACTGTCCGTCAAAAGAATATTTTTCGTATGCTGCTCAATTATTCATTCACCATGAATTTTTTATTTTTCAACAAATAAATAAACATTAATTCATTATCGTTCATTGTAATTTATTAAAATCGATTTTTTAAAGATTTTTTAAAAGAAGTTTTGTAATGACTTGCTTAAAAAATTTCGTAAAAAACTTTTCGAATAGAAAATTACGTTTCCAATCTTGAAATGGCGTGAGAGCAAGGATTCTTCGTACGCAAAGATCTTCCTCTTGGAAAATTTTATGGCTGCTTTAACGAGTATAATAAAGAACCTTTACGAGCAATGAATTCCACGGAATTGTTTTCTTCCTCCCCTTCTGTGGATTAACCATTAACGCGTTTAGTCCATTCTAATCTCTATTAATCTGGCTTTTTCCTTGATTTGAGCATCTTTGCAAAAAAAAGATACTGCAGAGGTTGAAAGATTAAAAAAAACACTAGAGCCTAAAAAAATAAAACAAAAATCGTCCAAAATGTAAACGAAAAGGAACATTTTTGGAAAAGTGTTTAAAATAACAAATTTATAATAATAAATCGAAGCCAAGATAAAAAATAATGTTCAAATATTAAGTCCATGACGTCAAGCCATAATAAGGGGAAATAATGAAAATAAGTGATATATTGTCAATGTCGAAAAAGAATGTCGAGTACACGAAATAATATGAATTCATGTATGAATGTATACTCGCGAGTCCATAGATAAGGAAACGTGTGAAAAAATCGACGTAATAAATCAGACTGTAAAAAAAAGAAAAAAAGAGGAAAAAAAAAATCTTTGAAAATCAAAATAGAAAGAAAAATAGTTGAAAAGCACTTAGAATGAGAAATCAACGAGCTGTAAAAATTCACGGCGACGGCAAGAATTGGGGAATGTGTACGAAATTGGAAAAAGTTTCCATCGAATTTGAGGAATATCGTTTCGTTTTTAACGTCATAAATCCAGTAGATGGATCAACGTTCCTCTTTTTTTTTCTGTCTGCGATGTTCCAGAGAGCTATCAATGGCGAGGAAATTTTCCGAGGAATCTGCCGGGGGTTTGTTACGTCGCGAATCCATAATATTTATCGGGAGGGGGAAAAGGAGAAAAATACATATTTATGCTGTATGTGTCGGAGAGCGTGGGGGGGTTACAATTTCAGGGCAAAGGAGAAAACGATAAATTCGGTAGGCTCGCCAGGATTAAGGCAACGCTATTGGAGTGAGGAGGAAAATGGTGTGGGAAAACGGGGAAAAAAAGCTCCAAGCGACGCGAAGAAAAAGGAGAGTGTTCGGGAAAGTCCCTGCTAAAAGTTTCATTTTCACCACTCACTTGTTCATCGTCTTACTGAATTCATAAAAAAAATAAAATTTAATAGTTGTTTCTATATCTTGTCCATAGAAATTAATTTTTTTTAATTGGCTAGTTTTTAAACTAGCTCTATAGTTATTCCTTCATTTGATATTAAACTTTTGAAAAATATTTGACAATATTTCGATGATTATTATTTCGAGCCTGTAACAATTGTTGAAAATGTTAATCTGCTACGATCTTCGATACATTTATGAAAAAAATACTCTGTGATTCGTGATTAAATGAATTTTTTCGTATATAATTTTATGAGAAATATTTCAAACTTGTATCAATTTGTACATTAATAAAATAGTGCATTTTTTAATATTGTCAGAAAAGATATTGTACATTCTTCTGATTTTCAAATGGATGAACTTTTGAATTTATGAGAAATATTTTGAGCTGGTTTTTCAATTTTTCGAAAATTCTTGGTTACATAATAGTATTCTATATTTCAATAGTTGGAGCGTGTAGCAATTTTTGGACTTTACATCGTACATTTTTTAGTATTTCCGTGAGAGATATTCTGAACTCGGGGCAATTTTTATCTTAAATTCTTAATCACAGGAGCATTTTTAGATAAGGAAAGGTAATGAGGAAAGGTAAGAAAGAAAAAAAAAGGTAGGGGAAAATAGTCGGGTACGAAAGGCCGCCGACGCGACGGCTGTCTCTCCCGCGGGCAGGAGCGATCGATCCTGAGGGCCTCGCGCACTTTCTCCCTTTCTCCGCGGGGGTGGCTCATACACCGAGCTACGCACACTTCGCCCGCTCTCTCTGGCGTCGTTGTTTCGAAGCTGCACGCTTTACCGAGCAGTCCGATTCAAAACTGGATGTTTTTTGTTTTGTTTTCTATAAGATAAACGTCCCAATAGTTGGACAGCTAAGGGTTTTCCCCACTTTATTTATATTTAAAAAATATAAAAACAAAAAAATCTGCTTCTGATTCACATCTTGACTATTGTCTGATATTTTAGTGGATCCAAAATTCATTTATTTGTTAATTTTAAACAATATTTCTAGTAAATAAATACTTGAACGTTTTAATATGTAGAATGTCCTAATAGTTGGACAGAAAATCGATCCTGTCTCTAGGGTTGAGCGAGTTTTTCCTAATAAATTAACGTTCGTACACTTTTTCGTACAGGAAAAATAATCCATACGATTTTATAGAGAGAAAAATAATTGAAATATTAAAAATAATATAGCGAAAATTGTTCAATTATTGGGACGTTTACCTTATCAATTACGAGAAATGATTTCTTTTCGTTCTCGTTACGAGCCAAAAGCACACACTTTTTTATCGTCGTCAAATTTACGTGCAATATTAAACAGAGCAACACGTGTCGAATGGTGCAATTATTATCTCATAATGAAATAATTATTTAGAATTACGACGTTCACGAAATACTATTCCTAATTTTCTTTTTTTTGTATACTCCAATTTTATTTTATTTTTAATTATTTTAAAACTTTCTTTCAATTTTTCTTGAGCAAAACAAAAGATGATAATCGTGAAAAATAATATTTTTCTGCAAATCTTCGTAAGATAAACGTCCCAATAGTTGACTAAAGGTTTTCTCACTTTATCTTTATTTAAACAATATTCAAACGACAATATCTGCTGCAAATTCATATCTAAACTATTGTCTGCTATTTTAGCGATCCAAAATTCTTTTTGTGTTAATTTTAGATAATATTTTTAGTAAATAAATACTTGAATATTTGAATATGTAGAATGTCCCAATAGTTTGACAGATCCTGTCTCCAAGGTTGAGCGAGTTTGTTCCAATAAATTCAAGTTATGAAAAGTAAACCTCTTTGTATATGAAAAATAATCCATACGATTTTATTGAGAAAAAAATAATTCAAATATAAAAAATAATATAGCAAAAATTCAAGTTATGAAAAGTAAACCTCTTTGCATATGAAAAATAATCCATACGATTTTATTGAGAAATAAATAATTCAAATATAAAAAATAATATAGCAAAAATTGTCCAACTATTGGGACGTTTACCTTATCTATAATTTAGTTTTTGTGTTGAAAAGATATTTTTTCAAGTTATGGTAAAAAAAATACGAAAAAAAAAACTTACATTGGTAAAAGTGTGGAAATGATGCGTTCAGCCTCCTCTGGCGGCGGAGGGAATTCTTGGGTGGCCCCCGAAGCCACGAGACTCGACGAGCTGGAGTTTTCTTGCAGTGGTTCCGGACAGTCTGGTACCGGACGCAACGCTACTAGTGCCATCTTCGCCTTCCGACCATTCATGCTCATGTACCCGTCGTCCTCCGACTGATGTCCTCCTGTGCCTGTTCAAATCCATTCCATGTCGTACTCTTCATTTTCTATTTTTACCTTATTTTATTTTTGTTATATTTTTTATAATTTTTCTTCTTCATATTTCATATTTATTTTTATACTTATTTAGTACGATATTTTTATGGTATTATTTGACATATTTTTTCTAATTTTTATTACGATATTTTTAATATTATTTGTCATATTTTTTCTAATTTTTGTATTCTTCATTTTATATCGGAAATTGACTTTTTATCGGAAATTCTCTGTATAGAGAGTTGACAAATTGTCCCACGAAAAAAATCGTGTCGAAGAAAGCAAAAAAAAATATTTTTATATCTACTTTTTGAAATTTACATTATCAATTTTTTTTTACTGGATCGTTCAAGAGATATCAAGCTCCAAAGTTGCTCACATTTAACATTGCTCCTTAAATTCGTAAATATACAAATTTTGAAATATTAGATTGTGAATTTTGTTAATATATTTATAGTAGTATCCTTTTTGTATAGACAGTAATTTAAAAACGTCTTCCTAATTTTTTAAATTTAATTGCTTAAACAATAATGTTTAAAAAAATGTTGAAATTATTGTTAAAACATCCTCAAGTAGCCAATTGATAGTCAAACTAATAAGACTGAAAAAAATGGCAACTTCTTAGCAAGAGAGCCTCTGTCTGGATTTTACGAATTTAACGTCAAAAATTTACTTTTTGCTGGTACTGTCTGTTCCATAAATCCTTAAATCCAATATGCAATAAACCGTAAAAATTAAAATTGCTATGACATAATTTTCGTAATATTTTCATTTATGTTTCACAGCCATAATTTATAATATACCGAGATCTCTTTATTTTCGTTATTTTCGTGAAATTTAATGAAAATACTCTTCTTGTCGCATTATAGTTGCACATACACATATATTTCCTCGATTTATCGATTTGGCTAGTCTTTTAGCCGAGAAACGTCCAATTCCCGAGTCTTATCATTTGGATCGATCAGCGCGATAATCGTATTCAAGAATTCCGGCCGAGAATTGGGGAAGGAGGCGAAAAGGAGACGGCGAAGAGAAGCGTAGTGGGGGAGGGGGGGGAGTTTTTCGTCGTCTGGCGTAAGAAAAGCCGACGAAATAAGATTGCTGGGAAAATATATAGCGAAATAAAATCGAACGCGATGAAAGGGAAGAAAAGAAAGAGAGAGAGAGAGAGAGAAATAAGGGAAAAAAAGTACCTAGGGAAGGACTTTCGTCGTCCGGAGTGAGTCCGATGCTCGGCTCGGTGCTGCTGCCGCAATCCTCGCCGGCGTCGGTCGCCTCGACGACGACGTCGGAGCGCGGCTCGACGCCTCGCGATATCGCCTCGCCGTTGTTTCCTCCGGCGCTGCCCGCGTTACCGCCAACACCAAAATCGTTCTCCGCTGACTCGTGCTCGTCGTACTCGGAGAGCACTTTGTCCAGCAGCTCAATCGATCGTTGAACATCGTCACCTCTGGAACAGAAACGTTTTCGTCCTTTCTATAGACACTTGCACTCGATTTTCGTCAGAGAGAGCATTTTTATATGATTTTCTTTATTCGAGGGATACTTCTGTCAGTGCAGTCAAATCAACAAATTTTATCTTAGTTTATCTACGTAGTATGTCGCTTTTCAGATAAAGTTTATTTAGAAAAGTTGTTGCAAATTGGTTTAGAATAACATACTCGAAATTCGAGATCATCCAAGGTGATCTGCACTTGCCACGTGTGTATATGAAAATTAGGAAAATTAAAATCTTAGGATTTTTTTTAAACTAAAGATAAGTAAATGTACTTTAAAGAGCTGTGCATAATTTCAAGAAGTTTCACTATCCAGGAGTCAAAATATCAAGAGTTGAAGATCGCAGTATATTTAACACGTGCTCTTATGGGAGAGTACAGAACATAATGATTTTTGGTAATAAATATGGCAGTACGTTAACTCTACTCTTCACTTCTCTATTCTTGATATTATTTTTTCGTATTTCATCTTGAGTATGGCTGCTATAAAAAAAAATTAACCATTTTGGAATAAATTTACTCAAAAAAATCCTCTTCTGCAGTTTTAAAAAGCCAAATTTAGCTTAAAATATGGTTTTGAGTAAAGAAGTGAAGAGTAGAGTTAACGTACTGCTATAAATATTTCGAGTTCTACGTAGTGAAACCTCTTAAAATTTAATATACAATTGCACATTATATCAAAGAAGGTTTTTGAAAATTGTTAACAAAATCCTAAGGAAACGATTTTTTGATAAAACTACCTTAAAGGTGGTAACGGAATGTCAAAGTGAATTGCCTGAAAATATAACGATTCGATAGAAAATAAAATCAACTTTCCAATAAGCACAACATTTATATAGGTTTTAACCAAACTTTCTGTGAAGAAAAATACATTTGAAAATGACAAATTTATGACAAATTTGCACAAGATGTTCCTAGAGAGGTATTATTAATGATATCAACAAAAAAAATTGGAATCATCGAACAAATAAGAAAAATATATCGAGTTAATCGACAGTTTACTGTGTCAAACCTCTTTCGTATTCGTTAAAAACAGTGTCTAATTTCAAAAAGTATAAATTAATTCAAAAAATTATTCTTCTGAAATGCAATAATAGAAGTGAATCTCGTATGAAAAAGTAAATAAAATGAAGTTTTCTTCAAATTGAAGTTTTTTTATAATTTTAATATTCAAATAAATGTTATACATATTGACTACTCTAAATATACAACCTCCTTTAAAAAAATCTGAATTTTTAAGCCCTTTCGAGGACGAATTCCAGCTAGGTCTATAAAAATACCCAAAATTTCATAAAACTTGATACTATTAAAAAAAATAAAAATAAACTCAAAGTTCGTAAAAATTTGTTCATATATACTCAAACCAGAATATCAAAAATTTATCCAATTCTTGTATATTAAAAAAAAAAATTGCTCACATATTCCCAAACCACCAGGCGGAGCCATGTTTTTTCGACACACGAGAAATATAACCGAATCCGATTAGTCGATCGCCTCCCTGCTAGGAATCAACGACGCACGGAGGAGCAAGCAATTTTTCTTCCTTAATTTTTTTTTTTACGTGCGTGTATTTTTATATATACGTAAGACGGATATATTTTTATCTGGGCCTTCGCGTGATAACGTAATCTCGTCGAGCTTTTAATTTCGAAAGATTCGTGCGGTTTGATTCGATCAAGCTTTTTCCCTCCACGCTTCTTTTTTCTTCATTTCTTTTTCGAATCTTTCTTTCTCTCTCTCTCTCTTTTTCTCTCGCACTCTCCCTATTTTGGTCTCTCGCGTCTCGGCGAATAATTGCGCGATATAGCGGCGCAATTACCAACTCTCGAGGAGCGGGCTTTAGAAATGAGCGACGAAGGGCGAGAGAGAGAGAGAGAAGGAACGCTTCGTCTGCTACTCTCGATTAGCTCGTAAACGAGGCTGCGCCCTCGCTCGATCTCCCCACAGCCTCCGGCTTTATTTATGGACTAATGTTGAACGAAAAAAATTCATTCACGAGTACAAACATGAAATCTTATTTTCATCCATTTCTTTTTTTTTTTTATTCCCGTATATTTTGTACTCTGATTTTACTCTGCTTTAGTTTTTTTCTTTTCTAATTTTTAGTGTATTCAATAGTTTATTTCATTTGTTATTGCTGCTATTTGTTTATATTCAAGGCTGATTTTTACCTTTTTTAAATGAAATTTATTTTAACTTCTGTTTATCTGTTTATGTAAGATTCTTTTTATGTGTATAAATTTCATACGTAAAATTGTCACAGTGATTGGTAATCTTGCAGTTTTTTTTTCAATTCCGATGATAATTTGATATTCTACTCTGAAATATATAAGTTTTTGTCTTCAAATTTTTTAATAGATAAAATATTCCGTTTTTCGAGTCTATTGCAATTTTAAATTAATACATTAAGTCTAATCAATGATCATTCTGATCATAAGTCAATTCCGCACTCTCTGATATCGCATATTTAATGTTGCGCGCATTTAAAATCAACTTTCAATTAAATGAGATTGTCGCAAGGAAATTTATTATTATTAATATTAATGTAAACGTCCCAATAGTTGGACAGGTAAGGACTTTACTTTATTTTTATTTAAAAAAGATATAAACAAAAAAATCTACTTCAAATTCACCTCTAAACTACTGTCTGATATTTCAGTGATCCAAAACTCATTTTATGCATTAATTTTAGACAATATTTCTAATAAATAAATACTTGAAAGTTTGGATATGTAGAATGTCCAAATAGTTGGACAGAAAATTGACCCTATCTCTAGGACTCAGCAAGTTTATTCCAATAAACTAAAGTCATGAAAAATAAACCTCTTTGTATATGAAAAATAATCCACACGATTTTATTGAAAAATAAATAATTCAAATGTTGCAAATAATATAGCAAAAATTGTCCAATTATGGGGACATGTTCATCAATTGGGACGTTTACCTTAAATACGATAGAGATTTTAAAAGTAGGTTTCGCAAAGAAAATATGGAGTCTTTGATAGTGAGAGATGCCTTTGAAAGAGATTGAACGCTATGAAAGTTGGAAGACTTTATATCCCAAGACTAGTTAGAGCATCTGAGTGACCAATTAAACGAAAATACGGCGAGGATAGCGCGAATCCTCCGGAGAGTCCAAAGATATTGAATTTATGCACCATTTCAAGGCAACACCGGCAAAGTTGCCTCGTTACTATTCAATCCTGTATCCTATCGCGAGTCTTTGTCCCGCGTCGCTCCTTTGCCCATAAGACAAACATTTCTCTGCGAAGCCTCGCTCCGTCTCTCCCCGGTAAACAGACTCGTGTATTCGCTTTGTCCCTGATTGTATACTTTATTCTGCGCAGATTTACGGGTCTGTTATCTCCGTGACAATACCAGACTAAAAACACGAGAAGGGAACACGTTTCTTGTTTGCTCGAATATTAAATATTTATTATTAGAATTGATTTGAAACTATAACAGGTTATTGTCACTCGACATTTGCAATAATTGACAATTTTGACATTTATTCAAAATTGGATATCAATATTATTTTTTTACATTTTCAATATTCTGATACATGCAGAGAATGATTGTCACATTATTTTTTCAAACATTTTACATCACTTCTACGTATTGATCAAATTGTTTAAAAATAAATATAATATAAATATATATAAAAATAAAAAATGAAAATGAATCGAAATTTTTGTATAAATAAATCTCAACATAAACCAAACTGCTCGAATCTTGTTTAACAAATAACAATAATGATAATAAAGTAAAGGCAACGATAGATAAAAATCAGACGAAGAGAAAAATCAGATCAAATGAAATTCGATATCAAAATTATTTTTTTATGTTTTCAATATTCCGATACATACAGAAAATGATTGTCACATTATTTTTTCAAACATTTTACATCACTTCTACGTATTGATCAAATTGTTTAAAAATAAATATATCTATATTAAAAAAGACATGAGGCCTCTAATCGATTCATCGAAATAGAGCGTGTATTATGCGGAACGCATTGACTTTTGGCTAATCTCTACTCAT
>JAPYYW010002948.1:0-22610 GCA_030522545.1 Cremastinae sp. A BG-2022a
CACGTTGAATTTTTTTTTAATAAGTAGAGCTTAGCCAAAAGTTAATGCGCTCTATCTCGATGAATCGATTAGAGGCCTCATGTCTTTTTTAATATAGATTTGCAGTAATTTCAAATTAAAAAAAAAACTGTAAATTTTTCAATAAACAAGGATGAATTTTTATAAAAATAAAAACCCTTTTATCCAAAAATTGTTCAGTCGTGAACGAGACATCCGAGTACAACTGTATCAAATTAATTCAAAACGTTTATCTCTACGTAACCAAATATCATTTTCGAACGAGAGGGATTTTTATTTCCTGCACTGAACAGTAGTTATTATTCCAATGAAAGAAGGAATAATAATTTAAAAAATAATCATTAAAAATAGTAATTTCCTCTCTAAACGTGCTGTAGCCATGTCTCAAATAATAATTTCTTAAAAATCTTTTTTTTTTAATAAAAATTTTTGGAGTGAAATGTTAAAAAAAAAAAATTCGAAAACTCATGTGTAAAAAAAGTTTGAAAAGTATTTATAATATTTAGAATACAAAAGGTAAACGCTCATGGAAATTCGCACTCTCTGATCCCGAGACTGATGAGAGAGCGCGAAAGTGGGAAGGGATGGAAAAAGAGTGTAGATTGAGTTACGAAAGTTTTACGTCCTCGGAGCGTGCGAGCTCTCGGTGTGTGATGGGGTATGCACGCTCGATTGGATAAAGTCTCCATCGAGCGGATAGTCCGCGGCGAGGAGAGAGAGATACGTCCCTTTTCTCGCCCTATAAAACCCGAGCCTCGATCGCTCAGGAACTGCAACTTTAAGTTTAACGATCTCGTCTGATAGCTCTTTCTTCACGGCGAGTCGCCCCAAATCGTCCAGAGACAAGCATCAACCATTTTTTCAAGTCAAAAAATGAATATACATACACGTGTTTATAGACGAAAAATAAAAAAAATCTGCTTATTACAGCAAAATATTGATAAAAGTGAAAAAAAAAAAATTTGGATGTCAAAAGTGGATAAAATAACGATGTCAAGCGTATTGCAAAAATGTTGAAAGTTTTTTATTCGTTGCCCCTGGCTTTCGAAAGTGTCGGAACGTCTGCAATGCGAGAAATTGGAGATGGATGAATTCATCGATAATGAAATTTGTGCACGGCGTCGAGAAACGTGGCAAAGAGGCATTTTTCGCCGACTGCTGATACCGCCGATACAGGCCGACGAAAAAAAGGCGGAGGAGGAGAATGAGAGGGAAAAAAAGGTGAACGCGGCGCGGTATATATATATACTATATATATAGGAGAAATGACACAGTTAACGGGATCTGTAGAAAATACACTCGGTGTTTTGCATACAAGGACTCGGGGCACGTACGAATGTAGAAATAGAGATAAACGGAGAATAGGCCCAGAAGCGATAACCGACGAAGCCGATTAAAATCGACGACGACGACCCAGATCTCTCTTTGGCCATGACAACGATGAGGCTTTCGTGTACAAAAGCAGCGGAGCGGGAGGGGAAAAGGGGGGAAGGGGGGGGAGAGAGAGCAACTTGTAAATAGATGCAGAGAAGCAGGGAAAAGAGGTTGAAAATTTTTCGAGTGGTACACTGACACACCTGTGAAATCGTCCATATCCCAGAGTTTGCTCTCTCTCGCTTTTCGCGCTTCGCACACGTGACTTTGGCTCGCGAGAAACGCGAGTACATCAGCGAAAGAGTGATGCATGGTTGAAAGCGGCGTTCGCTGTTAGCAACACCTTTTCAACCCTCTTTCGCTCTCTCGCGCGCTCGCGAATCACACGGATTTCTCGTTGTCTAAGATCGAGGGGGGGAGGAACATATGAGGACGGGATCAATCCTCCCGTACCCTTGACAGCCCGCAACAAAAAGGTTGCCCGGGCTGTGAAGAAAGTGGCGACGAAGGATTTCACACAGCAGACATTCTTCTCCCCCACTCTTTGCCCAATCTTCTCCCTCTCTCTCTCATCGCCTTCGATCTGACATCCTGCTTCCACATCAGCTTTCTCTCACTCTCTCGTGCAGGCTCTTATTCTTCTCATCTATACTATCTCAGCGATCTCTGTCGAGGTTGCCATTTTCTCAGCAGCAGCAGGCCACCTCGATGAGGACCATCATCCTCGACTTTTCAACGTGTTTGCCGGCCTCTCGCCTCCCTTACCACCCCCCGCCTTCATCCTAAGTTATATTCTTCATAAAAGCTTACTTTGCGCCACTATTTTGATAATAGTTACGCCCATATTCGGCTCAGAGCGACATACACGTACCTCTTGTACTTTACCTTGTGCAAGTATATCAATCCCACCTTTTAGATCCCGCACTCGGAGGTCTCTTTCAAAGAATCCTCGCGCTAATGAACGTCTCATCACACACTCACACAATCCCCTTCGCTTACCTTTTTTACGTACGCATCCATAGCATTGTTCGTGTATATGAATAAACGTTAAATATTATCGAGTATCGCTCTCTGACGAAGGATAAAATTCTCAATTTAAGTTTTATTTTCAACCAAACTTCGTTTTTTATCGCTGTCCAAACTTTTAAAAGAACATACTTTGTGAATGATCAGCAAATTATTTGATGATTCACCGAGTACTCGAGAGATGAAGATTTAAAAATATTTTTACATGTGTAGATTTTGCTGTAAATTTTATAGTAATGATTTTTTGATTTAATTATTGTTGTGTTTTGGTATAGGGTTTGGAGTTATTTCGAGAGTTCCGGACGAACGAGAACGCAGACTAGGATAAATAGGGTACATTTAACACGCACATTCTCTCTTTCTGTCTCTCAATCTAAATCTCTAATTTTTTTTCTTCACTTCGATCTTTTTTTTCCTCTCATCTTATTCTAATGTAATTTTACGAGATTCCAACTACGTCGAAACTTTTTAAATATTTATTCCATTATTTTTTGACCTCTTTTCACCTGTGTGCAATGAAAAAATTTTCACGTAATCGCACTCCATTTATTGGCTCATAACACACTTTTTTCTCGCATGCTTTTTTCTCGATTTTTCTCACTTCTTTCCATCATTCACTCTTTGCATGAATTTTGATATTTATTCAAATCTAAAAGAATCATTTTCCAGTCGATATTGGAAAAAAGAAATCGTCAGAGAGGAAAGCGTAGGTATGAAAATTACCTTGTTACAATGAAATTTCGATGAAACGCGTGCACGCGGTTGCTGTCCGCGATACGCGCACAGAGAAAAAAATAAAAGAGCCGATCCATTGGGGAATCACCGGGCTTGTCCAACCCCCTTTCATCATGAAACAAGTTTTTGGTCAAAAAGTAATCAAGGCGTACTTCCATTGTAGTCGAATTTTCATTCATATATATGTATATACCTGAACAATGATTGAAAAAGTAAAAATGCGAAAAAAGTACGAAGATCCATCGTACTCATTCATTTTAACTTTTCAATTGAGTTTTATAAAAATTGCAGTAAATCAAAATCGGAATAAATTTTCCATTAGGGACTTTTCATTCTCGCAAGAAAATTTATTATTCTCAGTACGTGATTTTTAGTCATGATTCATTACAGCAATTGTGTGAGCATTCTATTTTATTTATTTAAAAAATTTTTGCTGAATTTAATGATTTACTAAAAAATTTAAAAAAAAATTTATAAATGCATCGACAGAATTTATTCAATAAATTATGAGTTCGAAATCATTACAAATTTTATCAGATGGATTCACTTGAAAATTTGCTCACATATTATTTTAGTATGCGATGTTGAAATTTATACGAAATTTAAGAGACTTTATTACGTGGTAATCGAGATATCGATTTTTAAGAATTGTATGACTTTTAACACTGTAGTAAAACTTGTACTGCACTGAGAAAACAGAGTTCAGTTGAATGAACCAAATGCAGTTAAAACCAATTCAGCGGTCACAGACTGTCAAACGCATTTATGGTTTATTTACTTCTGGCTGAAAGTATATACTCATAAAATGTGTATATTCACTGAACTGAAATAAAATCTATCGAAGCAATGAAAATTTACTCAAATAAAAATTCGGTTTTGCAACCATGTAATAATAGTCAATTACTGAGTACGTTATAGTGTTGAATGAATCGAGATGCTCGCATCGACGAAATACACATTTATGTGATTTACCAATCAATTTTTTCTCAATATGTAGATTTAAAAAAATGAAAGTTAAAAACAATTATAGTCTGAATTTCTCGTTATAGTAAAACATTGTAAAATTTTAAACGGATTTTAATGAGACATTAAACAAAATCTATGGGCAAATTTTCTCAAGGAGTTCAGCCACAAACCGGTTTCCACGCGACTCTCACCTTAAGCTCGTTTATTATCCGCGATCTCATTTTATTACAAAGCGCGCTGCGAGCGTTCTGCTTTTCCGGCGAGCTTGCGCCTATCTCTGTTATTTATTGGCGCATGTACAACGGTAAATACGTATTTGTCTTCATGACCGGAGTGGGGGAGAGTGTGCAAGAGATAGGTTTGAGTCGGGTGTATGCGTTGGGTGCGAAAGCTGTGCGGCGTATGCACCGACAGCTGATGCTGGCTGGCACCGAATAACGCTCGGGACTAAATCAAACGCACCGCGCGCGCATCGAGCCGCCTGCTTCTTCTATGAGATGAGAGCGCAATCTTCTGATCTCTCAAGGCACCAAACTTGCTAATATTCGGGGCCAAGGCTTCTTCTTCTACTTCCTCCCTTCCTATTTTGTCCCATACATTTTCGTCCTCAATCGCATTTTCATGATGCTCAAAAGAGATTCTTTTCCCAAACACGCGACGCACATCGGGGCTCTGGTCTCTTTCCGCATTTGGCCACATGCCGGATTACGGAAAATGAAAGAGAGCGCCGGATGAGAGAGAGATTCGACAAAAAAACAGAGGGAAAATTATTTTCCAACGAAAAAAAAAAACAAACTGATCTGTCAGCTCGTGGAAAGGATATTCTGTAATCCGCGATAAGTACTCAGTATTATGGGATTACACACGATTTCACATCCCCTGGCTTTCTCTTTCTTCGCAGTTACGTGCGACCGCCATCTTTTTCAAGGGGTCTTTTTTTAATTAATACTGCAAAGAAAAATACTGGATGAATCACTCTTCTAATAATCTCATGATTGTATACAATTGTAAAAAAGAAAAAGCACACTATTTACAAAATACGTTCGAAATAATTTACATTGACAAACTGTTCGAGTTTAAGGTAGTACAACCGAGACAGTCTATTCAAAAGTGTATCCTTATGTGTTAACTTGATGTAAAATCATGAATTGAAATTTTTTGAGACAGAATTTATTCAAAAATTGCACAGATCTTCTTTAGCATGGTGTTAACGTGTTTGCAAAATTTAAAAAGGCTCAACCATGTAGTTATTTAGATATTAATTTTTAAAAATTGCTACTTTTAACATGGTCTCTTATGGGAGATTCGAACTTTGTAAAATTTGACACATTATTTCATATGACATTAAAGAAGACATGTGCAAATTTTTAAGAAAATCGAAGAAAATTTAAGAAAATATAGCCTTGAAAGAGACTGCATAAGTTTAATGTAATGGGAGTATATATATGTATAGAATAAAATAGCAGAATCGAGATTACTAACATCCATTGTAGTACGGCGGTTTCATTCGCACCGACATTCTTTTTGAGGATTTCGAAATGGTGTTATAAATGTAAAACATTAACCTATTCACTATTTGTATGATTGACGATTACTAGAACTGACACTCGATTGAATTTGTCGAATTGCTACTAAATGTTTTTTGGTAACGAAATACCTTGCGAAACCCTATACGTCTTACCCCTTTCTACTGGCCTACTGATTCTAAATTTTGTCATAAAACCAAACAATCAAGACCTTGTTCGGTTTTTCACTCCAACTCGACCGCTCACCATGGAAACGATGACTGAGGGATTAACGAAAATTTGAAATTTTTTTTAATATTCATTATGCTCGATGAATTTTCTCTTTTTTTTCAATGTTTACGATTATTGAACTTTTCAGGGATATTTGTCCTCATCCTTGAAATAACATTGAAACATTGTTTATTTTAATATGAAGATAAAATGATAAATTGTCACCCAATGGTGAATATTAATAAATTTTATATTGATATTAAAAGTTGAAAATTGAATTGCAATTATTTGTCTCATTATTATACGTGTACAAGATAAGTTATAATAAAAGTAAGCTGAGAAAATTTATCATGTTCGACAGGTCCTTCAGCCTGACTTTTTTTTCATATTCTATTTTTTTTTACTTCTTTTCATAATCTGATTATATAACCTTCAGAACGGAAATAAAAATATACAAGTAATATTTTTATTTCCGTTCTGAAGGTTATATAATCTTCATTCCATTTTCAAGTTTTTTAATAATCAGGAAAATTGTACGTATATATTATCAACAATATTTTAGTCAAGTTGTTTGCCTCGACTTTCGATAACATTTTTTTCACTAATTTAACTTTTTAAACACCAGTAACTACGAAACTACCTGATAAAAAGTGACCATATACATATGTTTTTAAAGAACAGTGAAATACTGATCTACGCATTCACAGTTTTTTGTTATTTTCTGTCACGTGATTTAATTCTTCCGACAAACATATTTTTAACAGCTTTTCCAAGACATATGAAGCGTGTTAAAAGTGTTCATTTTAAATGTAAATAACCAGGAAATAAGGTGGTCAATGTCGTTTGAATTTTATCAATATTACATGTGATTTTCACAAGCTTTTATCTCTAGTCGCAACTACCTATGTAATTTTTCAATATTTCTTGCTCAATATCTTTTTTAATTAATCGTTCTTCATAATTTTGTTCTGTAGTACGAATTTCAATAATGCGAATTTTAATAGTGCGAATTTTTAATGTACAAATAACTTCGGTGGTCGTGTTCCTTGATACTTGCTCCTTAATTTTCGTCCAGTAAAAATTTCGCCGAAATAAAAGAAAATGTCGAGTCTTTGAAGTATTTACGTCTAACGACGAGTGAATTGTTCGTTTGATCCGATTGTTTCGCGATTTTATGCAAAAAATGAGCCAAAACGAGGGAGAAAAACGTTCAGCGACTTTTCGAGCTCTGCTCTCAGCCTCGGGCTTTCACCGTGATACAAGGGACAATAGAAAACGCGAGGGAAAATTGTACCAGTGAGAACAAGAGATTCTCGTTGATCTCACAAATATTGTCCCACCTCCCACATGCCAGTTTTTTAAATCCTCGGCGCGAGGGCACACATTCGTACCGGCCTCGCAGTTTCGCTGATAAAACTGACATTCTGCCCTTCTGATTAAAAATTCCAGCTTCCCTGATTTTCAATTTTTTCGCTATTAACACTTATCCCACATTTTTTCCTTCGCAAACACTCTCAGTTATTATTATACTGTAAGCGAATCCGTTTTTTTTTCAATCTGGTGAAATCATTTTATCATTTTTAACACGTGCTTTATTTAAAAATAAAATACAAGAGGTTGCTGGATTTTCATTTCGTGCGTACGATTTGTCAAAAATCTACGGTTGGCTCCCCTTTTCGAGATTTACTGAACGTAAACACAATTATATACGGCGCGATGCCCTTGGTCTTAGAACCGTTTCTCGAAACAGTTCGCACTCAAACGCTCTTCGAGGCACACGCGACTCTCGGACACGTTTATTTTTCTTTTAATACGAGAATTTCGCTCGTGTATAATTTTCGTAAAATTTTTATTCAAAGAAAACCCACTCGTTAATTGACGACTTTCCCAGTAATTGTGAACGAGTAAGTAAAAGTCTCGAATTACGGTTGAAAAAGTGAGATATATTTTAATTATTTTACCAGACACGTGTTGAAATATCTTGCCAAATTTTTCTGTCACGCGATAATGAGAGGAAAAAAATAGCTCGGTTTCTCATTCATCGAGCGCAATCGTGCGAGCTCGAAAAAGTAGGGAAAAACGTGGCGAAAAAGAACTCTTGCGGTCGAATGATGCACCATCGTGCGGTGATGGTCTTTTTTTTCGTTCGGTCACGTATACGTATACAGAATGGCACGAGAGCTCTCGAGATTCTCGAGTCTCATTTTCAACTGACTGAAGGGGACGCGAAGGGGCTTTTTTATCCCGTTCGTGTGTGGGTTATCGCTCATCCCACTCTCCAGCTCTCTCTCTCTCTCTTCCTCTCCTTCGCCGGAAAAAAAAAATTTCCCGTCATATTACAATTATTCAAACACACGAGCAATTTCCGAGCTCTGCAAGTATTTCGAAAAATTTTCCATACGTTTGACTCGTTAAATTTTTATCGCGAAATTTATCCTAATATTCTATCAAATATTTTGAACTCTGAAATCATGCAGAGATTGGCAAAGTTTGATTATTCACGAATATCGGAAATAATGGCTTATTGATATCCGTCTACGGACAAGTTTTGATTGATCGTTGATGAGGATGAAAAAACACGCAACTTTTTTTGTCACTTTTTAAAGTAAATCTCTGCACCGTGGACGGTCCGTCGTGACCGGCACAGCAAACCATCTCCCTCGGGATCAGATAAACCTTTTCGCCACAAATAAAGTACCGATTTTTATACTTTGATTTTTATCGATTTAATTTCAATTCATAAAATAAATTTTAATAGCAGATAAAGACAAATAAGTATAGTCGAATAAAAACGATTGTAAAACAAATGCTCAAAAAAAATGGAAAAAAATTTTTTGTATTGCAAAACGATAATAAAAATAAAAAAAATTATTTTGCACAAAAAAGACTGTAGGTCGATGAGTGAGAGCTCAGAACCGCGGCGCTATTTGGAAGAAATTTACTTGCTAAAGTTAGTAGGAGTCTCGAAGGAGTAATCGTACAAATTTTCTCTTACTTTTTTTTCCTCCCCGATCCTTTTTTCGTTGGCTAATATATAGATCTCATGTGTGCACTTGAAGCGAAAATTCGCGCTTATTGCGCACGTGCCGACTGGCTCGATACACACGTGGCCTTTGCGAATGCCAAGTCTCCACAAAACTATATATATATAAGTTTGTCTCTCTGCTTCGGTGCGTGTGTTCCCGCGTCGTACACACTAACATTTTATGTACAGAACAAGACGTTATATTGCTGTCCCTTTGAGATACTTTCATATACAGCTGCACCTCGATTTTTCACGTATGACCAAAATCTTTCGCATTTTTCACGTTCTGCCAATATTCGGGGCAATTTTGCGCTCCGGGGAAAATTTGGCAGAATCCTTATTCAATTTAAATATATCAAAAATACAGAGCAATTCAATTACTCCAGCACTAACTTTCCAAAATAAAAATCTTTTTGAATTTAAATTAGAATTGAGAGATTAAGTTTTTTTTATTAATAAAAGGATATTTAATTTTTGTATATTTTTATATCCAATTAAATTTCATTTTTACAGTACAAATTTAATGTTATTATTTTAGTAAATATTGCATTTTATTTCTAAAATATTTCAAATTTTTATAATTAATTACTGTAGAATTAAGTCTCTGGAGTAAAACATTTTTTTCAGACTCCATTTCGAACGAAGACAATTGAAAGAATTAAAAATAATGATTTAATAATTGTTTTATAGAAAATATATTTTTTTTTGTTTATAGAAATGTTTACTGATGATTATTAAAGAAATAGAGTCAAGATATTTTAATATTGTTATTCAGTATTATTTTGGTGCATGTATTATTTAAATATTATCTCATTTTATTTCTGTATTTCTGTACTGTATCTTCCAAGTGTCCAAAATTGCCCCGGACATGGTGGAAATACGTGCATGAAAATGTACACGCATACGCTTGGCAAATATCCGCGCTCCTTCTGTCTCGCACAACCTGTCCACACGTTTCCTCCAAAGCCCCACTCGAATGCGAATCGTTTTCCAATACCATACACGGGCTTCGATGGGAAATCGACAAACTCGGGCAACTCGTCGCGCAGTCCCTGATTTTCCTCAGCCACTTTTAAACACGATCGCCCACGTCGAGGATGCGAATATTACTATTTTCGATACTTTTTTTTCCCCTATAATTCGACACGGGCGAGAGAAAATTTTTTTTCGGTACCGAGAAAAAAAGAAATTTGGGACGTGAAATTATTTTGGCGTACTTCTGTTTTTTTTTTCGATGGAAAGAAAAGGGAATAAGGAAAGAAAAAAAGAAAAAGCGAATAGTCCTTCGAAGGGTGTTCGTGCGTGCTGGGCTCGAGTGATTTTTGTCGACGCGCCATCAGGCTCGAGCTCTGTTTACTCCGCTGTCTCTCTCGGACTCGACGATCCACTTCGCTGTCGGTTTATGTATATACTACTATTATAAACATTAACTGCTTCGCGAAAAGCGACGTTTTTCGAGACTTTTAATTTATCATTATAGCGTGAATGCGCGTTATTTTTATTCGATGAAAACGTGAATTTGCAAGCTCCGTCGAAGACTTGGTCGCAACGGGAATTTCAGCACGTGTGCGGGCCGCGAGATGAAATCTTGATGCTTTTCGCACCGGAGGGAACTCGAGGAAGCCCTGCAGCAACGAGTTCGCGAGCCAACATCTCGACATCCGTTGGTGTGTTTCGTGCACGGTCTATACATTGTATATCGAGTGATTCATACAACGGTATAGAGCTCGAGTCTCCGGAATTAATTTTATTTTTTCATCTTTACATTGAAATTTGCTACATATTAAGAGAATTTTATATGAAATATTACTGTATATGGCGTACTGTGGTAAAAGGTCAAGCCATTTGCGCATTTTTCGAATAAAATGCTGTTATAATTTTTAATATAACGAGCGTCAATGCAGCCGCTTTTTTTTGACATGTTTGAATTATTGATATTTGGCTGTTCTTCTAGGCGCTAGGTGTACTTCATACACACCTTTGCATAATGCGCTCTATTCTGATTAATTCATTAGGGGTTTCATCATTTTTTTATATAGAATTTTTCGCACCGACATTTTAAAAAAAGTATTTTGAAATGATATTATTAATTCGAAACACTAAACTATTCACTTTTCGTATGATTGAAAATGTGTAACTGGAACTGACACTTGCAATTGAACTTGTCGAATTTCAACGAAATGTTTGTCGATAGCGCGAACTACCTCGCGATGGCGAGACCCGCGACACGTCTTAATTACCCGGACACTTTATACCGGCCTAATGATTCCAAATTCAGTTGAAAATTCACACAATCATGCAAGACCGTATTCAGTTTTTGACTCGACCTCGACCGATAACCATGGAAACAATCACCGAGGGATTGACCAAAAATTTAAAAATTTTTTTTCCTCGTTACGCTTGACGAATTTTCTCTATTTTTTTTTATATTTACGATTCCCGAACTATTCAGGTATATATACACATTTGTTCAGGTATATTTGATATAATAAATAACAGAAAATTGTGTTGCAAGTTTATTTCACACGAGCTGAGAATATTTAGCGTTTTAGAGAACCTCCAGCCTGATTTGTTGAGAATCGAAAATAAGAAAATCTCTAAATTTCATGTGGCGATATCTTTTCGTGTCCTCGACGAAATCGACTTTATAATGGGTAATTTCGGAAAATTTTTACAAGTCGAAATAAATTATAATAACATCATTATTTCCAAAGTAGCACGTTGAATTTTTTTTTGATTAGAGATTAGCCAAAAGTTAATATACCGATTACCTTAAAAGTTATTACGTATCTTGAAGATTTTTGAAAAAATCGAAAAAGGAACCCCCCTTCAAAAATGCCAATGTTGAACAATAAATTTGAATAAACTCAGATAAAAAATATTCCCGTTTACATAACAAATATTAACTTTCAATTTGAATTTCTATATGTCGACCGTTCAAATCTTGAGTCTTTCGACTGTATAATAATAAAACAAATTTTTATCTCATTTTTGTTTTGTGATAGAAAAGTGTTCAGCATGTCGCACACCCTCGCTGCTCGTTTCTTTCCATTTCTACTAAATCCTCAAAGGACGAGACCGGATCACGAGAGAGTTAACGCGCGATACGTGCGATTGAGTGAGATAACTGCGATATTACGTGATTTGAATCCGGGTTATTACGTAGGGGGATTCGTGGCCGAGGCGCGTGTATCGAGCGTTGCGTCTTATATGTCGCGCATAATCGACAAGGGAATTTCGAGGGTGCGAATAATATCGCGTACACGCTCCAACACCTCATATCGATTGGGTAACGCGAGTGAGATGTTTATTTTTAATTAAACAATAATCAATGGGCACAAATTAACGACTCATATTAAGGTAGTTTTATCATTAAGGCAAGTCCAACCTCAATCCACGGTCATTTTTATTTATTTTATGCAAACGAATACTTCAATGACCTATTTTTTCAAATTTTATCATAATTGCACGTTTCGTTTTTTGATAAAACGAGCAGCGACGCGGCCATTCCGCGGTCGCTTTTTCCTTTTCGGTGTATGTTTCAATTGATTATTATCTTCATGTCTTTTTAAAATATTTCATCGCAAAATTTCCTGTAGATAACAAAAATGTTACTTATACACGGAGCGCAATCCAAGAATTAATATTGAAAAATTGAAAAAAACTGATCCAAAAGTTAATTTTTTGACTCATTGAATATGAATTCTTGAATTTCGCCCCGAATAATTATCATTGTCGTTATCTACGGAAAATTTCCAACTAAATAGGTTCTTCAAATTGAAAAAAAAAATGTCAAGAAATTTAGTGAGTCACACTGGGTCTCGTACACCCATGAAAATTTCAATTTGCGATGTCTTACTTTTTTTGACGAAAGCAGCCTTTCATTAAGGGTGATTCACAGAGACGGTGCGAATCTCCTTAATTTTCTGCTCAAGATGTTCCGTAGGCCTCGCACTTCACCACCATATTGCACAAAACTCAATATTTTTTGTATTTTTTAAAATAAAGTTAAAAAAAGAGCCATTGAATATATGTATAGTATGGGTAAATGAAAATATATAGGGCTAATAATTTATGATGAAAGATTTCATTATTCGAAGCAAAATAACTGCTATTAAAAAACTTGGTGCGAATTAAAAAGACATTATTACACTGGAACTGACATTGAATATAAATTCTCAAATTGCAATGAAATGTTTTTCGTCAACGAACTACCTTGCAAGGCCTGACACGTCTTACCCTGACACTTTATACCGGCCTACTCATTCCAAATTGAGTAAAAAATTCGAACAATCAAGGCCGTGTTCGGTTTTTCCCTCAATTTCGACGCATTACAATGGATGCCACATAATAATTTGAAATTTTTTTTCCTCGGTACAACCGACGAAATTTATTTTCTTTTAATGGTTATGATTCCCGAATTATTATTCAGGTATATTTGTCCACGTCCGAGACTTGTTAGTTAAATGCTTGAAATTCGCAAAATTTTTAGAATTTATTTTTTTTTTCGATTTTTCAAGCACAAACAAAAACGCGGTCGCTTTTTACTTTTTGACATGTTTGAATTTTGATATTTTGCTGTTTTTCTAGGCGCATACTTCATACTAAATGCGCTTTATTCCAATTATAATCGATTAGAGGTCTCATGTCTTTTTTAATATAACAAGATAATGATAGCTGCGTATATTTTTAATTCAGTAAAACTTATTCAAGCCCAAAGCACACTCATCGAATTACCTCGAAATCACTGAGAAAGAATAAATTAATATTAAGGAATACTTTGAAGAAAACATTAAAACATATTTGCTCTCGTCATTCGAGGGTACGGATTAAAAAGTATATTTCCTTTCATCGTGATGTTATAACGCAGAAAATATAGCTGGAGCATCAGATGAGACGAAAAATTGTCGTCTTTTCATCTCCTGGAAAATTATGCACATTTTAGTTATCTCATTTCTTCGTCTCTCTTCTCTGGCACTAGACTTTTTCATTCTACCTTATATCCTCGTGTTTCACCACTTGAAGCACATGAGGCCAACGCTTTAACGATTTTTATGAGAAAAACTCTTCCGCACTCTCTCTTTTCCGCAGTTTTTCACTCAATTTACGAAAGATTCATATTCCGTGAGTACCTTTGATGGAAAAATAAGGTATCGATGGCAATCGATAAATTTTCATTCATAATATTTTGTTTACATTACTTTAATGCGACTTATCATCCGAAAAGTCTTATGTTTATTCTTCGAGTGTGCATTTCCTCGCGTATTTGCTTTATCCAGCAAACGTGTATTTCTTTGATTAAATTTCCGGAATTTAATCAAAGAATTCGCCGCTCGCTAAGTGTCAAAATTATGAAAACACACAGCGAGCGTTATTTCGAAAATGCTCGTCAGAGACTGGAAAAGTGGAAAACGAAGATGTATTTTTATATACAATATTTTTACTTGAATTCTCACTTTGCCTCATTCAGAGTCCAGAGGCTCGTGTAAAAAAAGTATAGTGTACGACAGAGAGGACGATTAAAGTTCCAGGACTGTGAAATCTTTATTCGAGGGTTTAAAATTTGTATCGGAGCGAGGAAAAATCGTCGAAACTGTTTTTTTTTGCTTTTCCCTCTTTTTTTTTCTCTCTCTCTCTCTCTTTTCCATTTATTTCTCTCGCTTCACGCTTTATTTCTCTCTCCCCATCCTTCTCCCGTCACTCCTCGCCCAGTTCTTTTTTCTCATTTATTTTTTCGTAGCTTTTCTCCACTTATTTTTCAACCAATACGACACACCGAGAAGGGAGAGGGGCGATGGAGCGTTTGATTTTTGCGCTCCTCCGGGTGTTTTCCAACCGTCCCGATGAAAAAGTAAAAAAAAAACTCTCTCGGTTCGTCTCTCTCCGACAGGGACCGGAGCTTATTTTTTCCGTAGAAAAAAGCTCAAATTGTTAACAGCGTCATTGCGGAAAAGGAGGGAAAAAATCGTGGGGATCGAAGTATCGTCGAAAATACATCAAATATACTGCTTTTATCCTCTTTTTAATGTATCGAGCAATAAACGAATTTCTAATATCCGAGCCTCATCTTCGTCTCTTTCATCAAACGAGAGATATGAATCGTTGGAGCTTTATTTAGGGAAAATCGTCGAAATTCCGTCGGTATAACTTATTCCCAGGGAGAAAAAAAGGTCTCGTCGCGAATCGTTCTCGTTTTTTGGCCCAATTGCCCACATCTCCTCGGGGGATCGCTCAGGCGGAGATAAAAAAAAATCCTGCAGTATCTTTCCACGATTTCTTCCAGTCTAAATAAGATCTTGGCGATCTCCTGCGATTTCACGGATCTTGAGACAAAACGCGCGTAGCGCGGGATCGAGTGCTCGAGAATTAGATTCTCGGTCGGGCCATCGAGAATTCCGAGAGTGCTCGCGCCCCTTTTTTCAACCCTCGCGCGAAATCGGGCTGGCGCAGAGCCTGCCAGAATCGAAGATGTGCATGTCACGGACCCGGATATTGTTGCAAAGTTATCGATGGGAGAAAAAGAGAGAGAGAGAGAGACGAAAAGGTGTGACAAGCTATAACATTTTTAACTCGAATATGAGCGAGGTGCAGGGATAGAGAGATGAGGGGCAAGAAGTTGACACCTATGATTTCGCGAGACCTTGTTCTCGATATAATACATAATAGAACGATGCAGCAGAGGAGAAGGCCACGGGAGAGAGAAAGTTTCGACGATGTAAGAGCATCTCTCTCTCTCTCTCTCTCTCTCTCTCGCGCGCGCGCGATTTCATTGTGCCAGGCTTTTGCTTCGATTTTGTAAAATGACGAGCTTCCGAGAGAGACTCGTGCGAGCATCGAAGGCCATCAAGGGGCAAATAAGTTGCGGGAATAAGATATCGTCGAGAGAGATCGATTCGTCAGACTTTTCAAAAGGGCTTATCTCAGAGATTTTTCAGCAAATCGGCCGAGCCTTTCTTCCTGTTAACAACCTCGTATGTACATATTTTTATTATGAGGGTAGAGTGCGCGGATATGTGGGCTCTCGTGGTTTATGAATCTTGATAATGTGGGAGAAGGTCAAGCACCGAGTGCCTGCCAGACAATGAAGCACTTGGCAGCATCGCTCGAGGCTGCTTTTCTCTGCACACACGTCGAACGCTCTTTCTCTCTCTTTTGCCCTACACCCCCATTCGATACAATATCTGTGACGATATCTCCGCTCCACTAACGCCCGAATTGTTAATCGAGAACCGCCGAGAGAGGAAAAGGAACGCGGCCCGGCGCTTTGTCACCGTCGCTCTCGCGTCCTCGATATTTCTCATTGCTCGAATCCTCGTCCTGCTGCACTGCTCCCACCCTTTTTTCATCGTTAAATTTCTACTGCCCATTGGAACGAGACGATCCTCAATCAACGAATTCTTGCGATCCAGAAAGCACGCCCTTTTCCAATTTCGCTGACCGGATGAAACTCATCAGGAAATAATAATAATCACTAACAAACCAGCGAAACAACATTTTTCAACCTCTGCTTATTTATTCTTTCAAGAATTGATTTTTTTTAAATCAAAATACTCACGAAATATACCAATACATATGGTATGATTTTTTAAGAAATAAGGCATCAGTCTAAAAATTTGCAAAAAATTTATGAGATACACATTTTTTTAAAAATTAAGGTAGTTCTATAGTTTTATCGATTATTTAGGCATTTGTTGAAAATTGGTACAGCCATTCTTTGATACGTTACGCATATGCGTACCAAATTTTAAGAGCTTTCGTCACGTACAAATTAAGATATTTATTGTTAAAAATCCCTATTTTCAGTCCTCTCCCATAAGAGCCTATGTTAAATAATGCCATTTTGAATCCTAAATATCGTGAAATCTAAATGGTGAACCTTCTTAAAATTTTGTACAACTCTTTATTGTACTTGAAAGAAGCTTTCTCAAGTTAAAAAAAAAATCCTAAGATTATGAATTTTTAATTTTTCATGTGTACGTAGGAAATACAAGTTACCTTGAATGACCTTGAATTTTAAGTATGTTGTTCTTGAAACAATTTAAAACAACTTTTCTTAATTGATTTAAGCTCAAAAACCACATGGTATGGAGATAAATTGAAATAAAAACTTTTGATTTGACTGTACCTATAGAACTACCTTAATGCGGACTATTAGAGGAAAATGATATTTTACAACGTAAGCATTGAAAAAAAAATTGAGAAAGTACTGAAAAATTTATAAAAATTCGTAACCAAGTAAATAATGCTTTTTATATGCGCGAGATACGAATTTAAAACTTACTATTTTTCCATTTTTTATTTGTTAAAAACAATCCTGACTAACTTTTTAATCATTATGGTAATGATCATTAAACATTTTTTAAAGATTGTTTTTTATTGACCATAAATTTAACTTCTGAAAATTGCAATTAGATCATTTCCCCAATCAAAAATAAAATAAATACATACACAAATTGAAAAAAATATTCTCAGCATGGAACTATTTGCTGACGATATAACACGCGTTAAACAGAAATACACAGTATATTTATTCATCAAATATTCAAATTCTCATATTTCCATAAAAAATTTAACAAATAATAAGGAGGAATAAACAGTCCTCTAGAAATAATTTGAAACTCTCTGGATATATTATTTGAAGAATAAAATAAACGTGTGCGCAGAGATGTTAAATTTTTAAATTAAGCCCCGTAATAAAAAATATATGGCTTTTCGTTTCTCGAAAAATTGCTGCACCTTCGCGGAACACAAAATAAAACCTACCGCGTTTACATATTTTTGCTGACGCGTTAAAAAGCGGCAAGGAACATATAGGCGCTTTCACCCAATTAAGGTTTATATATCCGGATTTTTTTTCCGAGTCAAACCTCATTCATTGTAGTATACTTTTTTATATTCTGCAGCGCGATTATTGTTTGCTTCGGGCAAAAATGTTGTTTCTGCATTCCCGCTCCGATCGTCGCCTCTCGTAAATGCGAGTGTGAAGAAAATCTCTTTATTTATCATTCTCGGTATGTTTCTGTTTTTTTCTTTTTTTTTTCTTCTATACTCGCACGGTCTCGCATATTTTCCTTATTATCGCGTCTCATCGTATTCGTCGGGCGAATGCTCGAGCCTCGCAGGCCCCGCGCGCTGACTCGGAATCACGCTTTTCCATTCATTCCACCGCTGTGTTTGCTCAACGACCTTAATTACAACTTGCCAAGTTACACCGGGCGAGACTTCTTTGCTCGTAGATGCAATCTCATATCTTTATTTCCTCCTTTCTCTCTAATATACATCTCTCTTTCTCCTGTACTCGCCTCATGAATAATTCAACTTATATCTCGGCTCTCTTGTATGCTCCCCCCCGCGCGGTCGGAGCTTGCAACTTGTCGCGGGGTGTTCTCGACCATTTGCACGTTTTTTTTTCTTCCCAACCCGGGAAAATATTTTTATCGGCGGATCGCGCGAGGTGGGTCCGGAGACGAGAAATGTTTAATTAAATGGTTCGGTTAAAAGGCTCATTTAGCAGCTGATGCACGGTAGTTCGTTCGTTAACTATTTTACTCCTCGTTCGAATGTATACAATTTATCGAATTCGCTGATGCATATATATGTATATATCGCATTTATTATGTCCATACATTTTAATGAGTGTTGAGATTTGCATGAGATTTATTGAATAATCATCGTATATATATACATATATGGTGAATCACGATGAGGAATAAGTGTATTGTGATGACAAATTGACTCATTCGTGTTTTTTTTTCTTGTCTGTTTGTTCGGCTGCTGCAGTTGTCACGGAAGTGAGAACAATCGACAGAGCGGGAGTTGCGGCAATGGGAAGCATGAAAAGCGTCCGTCACAGAAGCTCGAAACCTCCTGGCCGTTTTCCCTGTAAGTTGAAAACGACAGCAAAGAAGTTTTCACATCAATTGCGCCCTCTCTCTCTCTCATGTATCGCAGGGCAACACACGTCGTGTGTATTGCACGCTCCGTATTTAGCTCCATTGCGTTTTTAGACTCTCTCGCGTTGCACGAGGAAAAGCTTGGGCTCGATCGTCCGTTTAATTTTCTGTCACGATAATTATTCATTAATCATACGCGCCCGGCGCGTTGCGTCATCAGTCCTCGAATAAAAAAGTCGCCGGGGGGATAAAAACGCGCGCCGTTTTTCGGGAGGGAGCTTCCCGGGCATTCCGCATGATGTCAAGTCGAAAAATGTATAAGATTTATGAAACGCGATTATCCGGCGGAGAGGCTAAGAGGAGAGGGGACGGAAAATCCCGCGCGGCGTTTACTTTTGTTTCTCGCGCCGCGGAGAGAATAAAATGAGGCGAAGTAAAAAAGATCGTCTGGGATTGAGAAGAGAAATATATATCTCTTGATGCCTTTTTTTCCCCGACGATCACCGCGCCAGCCTCGATTGATAATCGAGTCCAGACTCTTTTCTCTTCTCGCGTTACTGCACAGGGGAGAAATATTATTCTGGGGCGAAGAATCCGAAACCGCGGGAGACGCGGCGGGCTTGTCGACCGAGGCTATTGACTATTTCCTGGCTTGATTTCTCAACGATGAACCTGCCTGATAGTACTGGAATAACGGTATCGAGGGGATAAAAAGCTGGCGAAAAACGAAAAACTTTTCTCATATGATCTCGGAAAATGATGAGACAGAAGCTCCGCGGCGAATAGTGTACCGGAGATATGAAAAGTTAACAAGGCCAAGAATCTCCATCGCGCATTAGAAACTTTTCAGCACTCGCTCTCCTGATGCGTGCATTTATATTTTCATACGTGTATGCGCAAAGAAAATTTCGCTAGGAAAATCATTATTTTTTATTTTTATTTTTATTTTTTGTTACACAAACTGTACAAAATTTCGCGGTGTTAACCAAATTATGTGAGTGGTAAAAGTAAATGGTGTTAAATAATAACACCGATGCATGTGTTTTGGTAAAATATGTTGAGCAGTGTTAATTTCACGGGGGGTTAAAAATCGATTTTTTCAGCAACAGAGATGAGCAGAACTCGATAGTTGCCTGAAAAACGAAAATTTTTCAATCGATGATATTTATTGTACCATCGATGAAATAAGCATCGCGTGTTGAAAAATTTTCATTTCTCAGACAAGTATACATCGAGCTTAGCTCATACCTGTTCAGCAATAAAACTTTGTCAACGTTTCTGGCAGTCCACTCTATTAAGTGGCAACAAAAGGACGAGAATAAACGCGAAAAATTTAGTATTATATAGGTATATACCTGAGCTGAAGCTTGGCATGCCAAAACATCATTTTATGACTCATCATTATCTGAATAATATCCTCAATATATTGCAATACTGATTTTTTTTTCTATCAATCAAAAACGAAAGATAATCGCTATGATTTTTTAATATATTTTTTTAAAATACCAAATCGAAAATTGTAACATAAAAAAAATACAAAACAGCAATTCTGATATTTTTTTAACGATCGAAAACAAAAGAGAAAAGTTCGCACGGAAAATCATATGGTTTTTACAATATTTTTTCATAACTTAATACCAAATCGAAAATTCTGAAAAAAAAAATAAAAAAAATAAAACAGAAAAACTGATCATTCTTATAAATTGACAACAAATAAAATTTTACTGTTCAAAGAGCCAAAAATAATGAAATATCAATTTTAATATAGAGTAATATTTACTGAGCATCATAGTAAACCTTTCACTTGCACTGTAGAGACTGAATTACTCGTGCACCAACGCGTGAAATTTTCCTTACTTGCCATAGTAAAATTTCGAGCGTTTGGTACACGAGTATTCGTGTTCGCATATTATGTATATATAAATCCTAGAATTTTTACTCATGTACCATTGTAAAAATTCAAGTATCCGTGCACGGGCATAAGCTCCTGTATATTCTATTGCTAGGAATTGCTGGGAATTTTACTCGTGTACAAAAGTGAAAATTCGAAAATAAAAATTCAAGCGTTCGAGAACGGATACTCGTATTTGTATATATGAACTTTTACATTTTGTTTTTTTTACCTTTGTGATAAATTCATATGTGTATATCGTACAGGAATTTTTACTTCGCTTCTGGAGAAATTCATAATGTGCCATGGATTCATGGAAAAAATATTTTCTAACGTAAAAAGTGTCGAATATTTTGTCGAGTCGAGTATTTGATTTCAATAGATTTTGTCGATAAAACAGTATCGTATAAATATTTTAAGTGACAGAGATGACTTTCGTCGTGGGAAGAGATTAAACAATTTTTAAACTCTGCTTTATTTAAAAACTAAAAATTATCATTACTTTTTCTTATTTCTCCTCGAATATATTTTGAATAAATAGATTATTGTTCTCCGGCTATGTGAAATTGAATAGAAAAATATATATAAATTTTCAAGCCAGCATTTGAAAAAATTCTGGACGACGGTGCAAACTAGAGAATATTTGGAATGAAGAAAGCTCCGGAATTTTTCTACGGATGGCGCCACTCGCCAACTTTTCGTATCATCTTCATACTTCTTTTATCACACTGTGGAAAAATCTCGTCGTTTTTCCCTCAGTTCGCGTTTTTGTTCTCTTTTTTGCTATTTTTCACATTCTTCTTCGCTATCACTTCGTATCTCAGTCCCCGGTATGAAAAAAGCTCGACTAAATCACGGTGAATCCCGGGAGACGAGGTACGATATTTACGTAACCGGAAGGCCTGATTAAGAATTTTGCATTGGCAAGAGAATAAAATAATGGAACAAAAGAGCAAACGAAGAAAGCGTTCGCGACGAACAAAAATTGACGGTTCTTGAGATATGTATGTTTTTTTTTTTTTTTCAAAATTTCTCGGTTTATCGAGCGAAAAGGTCGAGTGGAATATTAATTGACAGGGAGAATTTGAAATTGAGATTTTTTTTACGTGGCTGATGCGGAATAAGTCGCATGGACGAGCAGAGGAAGCAGTTAAATAAGTGGGCTATCGCCAAGCGTCCGGAGTTTTGAAGAGGGCAAAAGCAGGCTTGTTTACCGCGGTTAACGGGAAGAACAGGTCAGGGATTAGTCATAAACGTTCGTCTTTTAACGTCGAAATTTTTAGCATTCTCATTCCCCCTTTTTCAGCGCGATACAACAGAGGCATCTGACTATTACTCGTGAATATCCACCCTCAATAATAATTGCTCTACCTCGACCTCTCG
The DNA here is from genome assembly GCA_030522545.1 of Cremastinae sp. A BG-2022a. Taxonomy (NCBI): domain Eukaryota; kingdom Metazoa; phylum Arthropoda; class Insecta; order Hymenoptera; family Ichneumonidae; species Cremastinae sp. A BG-2022a. Next base: position 22,048 of record JAPYYW010002948.1, read on the forward strand.
ACTTCCAAGAACTTTTACTCCCGTACTTCCGATTGCGCCCATAATGATGATGGTAACAATGAAATGAGAATTATTACAGAGTGCGAACAAAGATTTCGTCGCACCTTGATCTCTCAAAGATTATTCCTTCAGCATCAGACACTTTCAAAAGAACTTTCATCTATTCTCCAAGAATATTCTGCGAGCGGAAAGTATAATTTTATGTTGCAAAAAAATTCAATCCTCGATTCCTGATGATAGATTCACCTGTAAATGTCTTTTCTGGACTGCATATCTTATTCGTCATCTTTGGACGCTTTCAAAAACAAAACAATTTTTTTTATTTCATGATGAGCGACAACGCGGCCGCGCTTTTATACCTTCAAAAATTCGCAAAAATTTTTGAATTTTTTTCTCGATTTTAAGAGCCTATTCGATCGGAAATTTCCTGTAGATAACGAAAATGCTACTTATTCGGGGCGAACTTCAAGAATTCATATTGAAAAATCGAAAAAATTGACTTTTCGATCAGTTTTTTGAATTTTTCAATATGAATTGTTGGATTGCGCCACGAATAATTATCA
>JAPYYW010002949.1:0-17300 GCA_030522545.1 Cremastinae sp. A BG-2022a
AGCTTCTTTGAAGTACAATAAAAAGCTGTGTTAAATTTCAAGAAGGTTCACCGTCTAGATTTCAAGATATTTAGGATTGAAGATTGCAATATTTAACAGGTGCTCTTATGGGAGACTGCAGAAAATAGTCATTTTTGACAATAAATATCTCAGGTTTGGGGCGGTCAAACTTATTCAAATTGCACAGATGTTTGGATATTGTGTTAAATAATATATATGTCAAATTTCAACCATTTCTTAATTCAACTCGTTTGCGGACGTACTACCTTAAATTGTATCGAACGCCAGCAATTTAATTGTTTGGTTTCACAAAAATATTGGAACTTTTTGCTTTTGAGGTTTCGGCATTCACACAAGTAGCTATGATAGTGCCTTTTCGTAGATAGTCTGTCAATTGTTTCGACGTAAAAGAGAGACAGATATGTTCGGTCGTTTCAAACGATATGAACTTGCCTCCGATCATCAAAATCTTTCACGCACCTACACATTTATGACTCGTTTCAAATTTTTCGAGTATCTCGACACAGGTATCTGATTGGTCAACTTTAATCGCTTATAACTCCATTTGTAATAGCTCTGCGATCCTTAGTCCGGGTGCGATTTACTCATCAACATACCACCTATCGAGCCATGGTAATATAATCCCTGAGTTAATTAACTCCCTGTATAGAAAAATGTTATTATAATATTGTTTTTTTAATATAAAAATAAAACTATTTACATTCGCATTGAGTTTATTAATCTTTCAAGATTTTCATTCATTCGTTTAATTTATTAACTCATTGCATTCATTAATTTTATATATCAAGAGACACGGCAGTGTCTCGACGCTAAGTAATGAAATAAAACGAAGTTGGTCCGATATGAAGTAAAAGACTGACTTGTCTATTCTATGTGTAAGATTGATTGAATTGATATAAAATTTGTCGATACTCAATCGAAAATAGCTTCACAATGCATTAGTTAATCGCAAATATAACAGTTCTTACCCCTCTCCCCTCCCAAACCAGTTTTTTTTCTTTCGAATGGCATTGGATATATTACGATCCGTAGCCTCCTTATAGATGCATTTATTATTTGATATGGTCAAATTTGACAATTTTTTTCAGCATTAATCAAATAATTCATCTTTTGTCAATGCGATCGTGTGAGAGAGACAGAAAAATGCGTGGCACATGGGAGCGAGAGAGATAGACATAAAAAATATATATCTCATATGTCTCACTTCGATATAGCACATCTAACGCATCGAAATACATATGTCAAAAAAATTAATTTGACTTTTTGAAAAGAGGTTTAGATACTTTTGACATTTTCGAAAAAGGTTGACTTTATTTTTAAATTAATGAAAAACTTTTGATATTTGCAAACGAGGTTCATCAACTTTCGACGTTTTTAAAATAAAGCTTGAAAACTCTTGACATTTTTAATAAGATAAGTTTTAAAAAACTGGGAATCTGAAACTTCTGACGAAAAAGTAAAATGAATACAAGAAAACGGAAAATATTATCAGTTTTAACTATATTCTTGTTAAATTTATTACTAATATCTATAGTAAAAATACCAATTTTAACGTGTTCCCTCCTAACCATATCTTCTTCCATAAAATATTAAAATACATTAAATCGCTATTATCAAAATTTACAACAAAGGTTGATTAAGAAGATACGTGGATTTCGAAAGTGAAGGAAGACACATTTTCACTAATTTATTGTTTAATTTAATAAATAATTCATTTTATTTATGTTAGACATTTGTGTATTTTAACAGACACATTTAAATAATATTTTTTGAAATTTCTGTTTAGAAATATTGAAAATTCCGCCGTTGATACATAACTTTCAGAGACTCCTTGAAAAAAGTATCTTTCCGGTGGATGCGATAACTCCTGATGACATAACTTAAAATAAGAAGAAAATTCTGATAGGAGGTAAGTACGGACTAGTGATTGAACGAAGAATTTTTTAAAATCAAAATTTGAATTTTTGGTAAATATTTTAATCAAAATATGATTATTGATGAAATTTTCATCACGTTTTATTTTGTAAAATGAGATTCGATAAAAAAAATTCTTAATTAAATCACGAGCTGTACTCACCCGCTGACAGAAATATATTTTTTAAATTTTATATTAGATAATATTAGAAGTTACCGTCGAACGGAAATATATTTTTTTCAAGAAGTCGCTGGAAATTAGGTCTTGGTGGCTGAATTTTTCAATTTTCTTAAACAGAAATTTCAGAAAATACTGTTTACATTTTTTAAAAATATGTGCAAATGTCTAGATAAAATAAACTATGTATCATATGAAAAAAAATAATAAAAATGTGCCTGTTGTGTTCGCGAAATTGCCAAGAGCCCATTCACGGACGAAAGTTGAGGGATTTCACCAGAATGAGTAAAATTCTGATTCGAGAGTTATACAAAAATAAACTAAGTTTGTTTGGCTTAAAGCTTAAAGTAATTACAAGTACAGTAGGAGGCACTTGAAGTGGGACACTTGGTTTTTTTTGACATTTTTATCCGAAATTGAGCTATTCCCGATTGCCATGCATCTATTCGATAGGAAATTTTTTCAGTTCTAGAATGCAATCAGTTTTAATAGGATTGTATGAAAATTGGAAAATATATGGATGTTTTTTTAAAAAAAAAGAGAAAATCGGAAAATTCGAAATTTTAGATTTTCAATGAACAAATAGATTACGATAAAAAAGTAATTGTAACGTATACACATCGATAAGGTATAACGTGATGATGAAAAAACACCCATTGGAATTTCTGTGCGACAATTCTACCGGAAGTTATGATGTCATGAAGCGAAAAAATAAAAATTGCTATAACTTCGAAAAAAATCAACGAATCGCGCTGGAATTTGGCTGGGACATTTTAAGTGAGGTCCTAAAAGCAGGATGATAACCCATGTTCTCGGGGATGACCGTGCCGGGATCAACGAGGGTGATTGGGTGTGATTACTCCGACCAATTTTCAATAAATTACTGTTTTCAGATAGAAAAAATTAAAATTCGATTTCGAAAATCATTGCATTATAAAGTTGAGATTTTTTTGCTTAAGATTCATGTATTGCACCAAGGCAGAAAACATTTTTGGGATATGATTTTTCGTTTTTTAAACGAGTGAAGAAAACGGTGATTTTCATAGCGGAGCGATAGGCCTGCCGTCCCGCGGTTGCTGCGTTACCGGCAGACACGCGTGAGCGCGGCCAGCCGCTCGGCTCGCTGGCAACTGCTACGAACACAGGCGATGCAGGGCCGGCTCGCGATGAGTTTGGAGCCCCGAACGTACAAAAATTTAAAAAAATTCGATTATTTCGATCAAGACTCAAAAAAATAATAGGCTATAGTAAAAAAAGCACTTCAACTTATTAATTATACTACAAATTAAATACATTTGTACGAAATAATAAAATAAAAAAAGCAATTCTTAAAGAAAATTCTATTCACAAATTAATTTTTACAAATTGAAAAAAAAATTGTTTGTGAAGAAAATTTTTTTTTTAATTTAAACAATTTTTTAAATTATTTTATTATTTTATTTTTAAATTATTTTTAAGGAAAAACATTTTTTAGATCAAATAAATTTTTTTGATTAAAAAAATTACAAGAAATCGTTTCAAATAAAAAATTAATTTTGAAAAAAAGTGAATGAAATTTTGTTTTAAGTAAGCATTTGAGTGAAATGTTCTTCTTCATTTAAAAAATGTTTACTTACTAAATCACTATTAAAACAAATTTGTTAAATCTGCAAAAAATGTAATAAAAAAATGAAAGAATGTAAAGAAAAATGAGATCGAATGCTCAGTTATAGTGGGCGTATGAATTGAATTAGTCCATGAATCCATGACGCATGGAGTAATTAAATAATTCAGTAATGTCTCTCTATTCACAACAAGCTGCAAAATAATAGAAAAACAAATAAAGAACGAGCTCGAATGCTCAGTTTTTCGGAAATAACGATTGTTCGAAAAAAAAATTCTACCAGACCTCATGACGTTTCGACTGCACTGATAGTGATTAATTCATTCAGTGCGAGGTTGCATCTTGCACTGAAAAAATTGACCGAGCGCTAGAAGGCGCTCAGTACCCGGAACGCCGTCCAAAAGTGGAAGTTGCATGCGTAAGCGGAAATATTACATTTTTTTATGAATCCACGATTCATGAGGGAATTTAATAATTGTTAAATGTTTGTTCACAGGAAGCTAAAACAATTGACCGAAACAAACGACGAACGAGCTCGAATGCTCATTTCCTCAAAAATTGCGATTTTTCGGAAACAAAAAATTGTACCGGCTCTCACGGTGTTTTGACCGCACTGATAGTGATTGATTCTTTCTGTGCGAGGTCGCACTTTGCGCTGAAAAAATTGACTGAGCGCTGGAAGGCGCACATTCGTTGCGGAACGCCGTCCATTCGTTCTAGTTGCATGCGTAAGCAGAAATATTAAATTTTTCCATGAATCCACGCTTCATGAAGGAATTTAATAAGTTAATTACATCTGTTTATTTACAGGAAGCTAAAAAAATTGACCGAAATAAACGACGAACGAGCTCGAATGCTCATTTCCTCAAAAATTGCAATTTTTCGGAAACAAAAAATTCTACCGGCTCTCACGGTGTTTCGAACACACTGATAGTGATTGATTCTTTTAGTGCAAGGTGCAACCTCGTAACCTGAAAGAATCAATCACTATCGGTGCCGTCGAAAGGCCAGGATAGCCGGTAGAATTGTTTATTTCCGAAAAATCGCAATTTTTGAGGAAATGAGCATTCGAGCTCGATCTTCGTTTATTATTCTCATATTTTCCAGCTTCCTGTAAGTAAATAGAAAAAAATGCATTATTTAATTCCTTCATGAATCCACGATTCATGAAAAAATATAATATTTCCGCTTACGCATGCAACTTGCACTTGTGGTCGTCGTTCCGGACACTATGCGCCTTCCAGCGCAATTTTTTTTCAGTGCAAAGTGCAACCTCGCATATCTAATCGACTAAACACAAGAGACCATTTTTGAAGATCAGTCAATTTCCTACAAAAATATGTACTGTCCATTTTATCATAATCACTATTATCCTTATAATTCTCGATTATGATCATAATCATTATTTTTATTATTATTACTATCGTTATTATTGTAATTATTTTAATTTGTATATTATGATCATTCAAATATGTGCAGATCATAAGTATAATAATTTAAAAAAGTAAATAATTATGGAATAAATAAAATTGATAAAATTAATGTATAACTAATAACATTAAAAAAAAATTGGATGATTATTTCCTTCAATAAGTCTCGAGAACCCAAAGTTTTATAGATTTTTCCTCTAAAATGTATGGAGCAGTAAAATTTTATGCCTAGTCATTTCTCAGAAAATTATCGAGCCTCTTCTATACTTTCCTACCTCAGTAGCGCAGGTTCGTAGATGCTCGATATTCATAGTATATAATTACCGAACATTTTGGCGCAGTTCGTAAATTTGTAACGAGACCACCCGCTACTTCGATACTCCGAGTATCGGAAAATTTTCGCTACTTTTGATACTTTTGTATCGAGGAACGGAACATTTTCGTTACCGCGATACAAAAGTATCGAGGAACGAAACCTTTTCGTTACTTTCATATTGAGGTATCGAAAATTTACCGATACTCGGTACCTGAGTATCAAAGTAGCAAAACTTTCCAGTTACTCGCTACAATTGTATCGAAATATCGTAGCTACTCGATACTATAGTATCGGAGTAACTGAAAAAGTGCAGTTACCCGTTACTAAAGTAACAAGTATCGTGTATTGGTCGATACCAAATTTGGACAACCCTGGTTGGGCCTACCGTAGTTTGATAAAATATTACATACTCTCTTTCGATGATTCTAGAATTTGGTTAGCGTGGTTATGGGGACGTAACACACGGAAGAGGGAAATTTGTGCGTGAGTAGAGCTCGCGAGCGTATCGTGGCATCGCAAATTTCCCCCGAATTAGGAAATTTCGGATGGCTCGGTGGAAGGAGAAGAGCTCGCTAGCCGGGAGATTGGAGGGCTAGCTCGCGGATAATAAGTCTAGTTCGGAGTGCGACGGTAAATAGTAAAATTTTGAGCGTGTAAGATTGTGAGAGTTGGTGAGCCTGCGATCGAAGGAGCCGAGGAGAGATAGATAGATAGATGCAAATTTATTATACTAGAGATTAAACTCTTGTGTACAACGAAATGGAATACATTAGGTAGTTATAAAGAAAAACAAAAACAACAATTAGCAGTAATTAGCTTATCAAAAAAATTATATATCGGTAAACGCAGCACAAACAGAGGCAAAGTATCAGTAAGGTAAAGTAAAATCATCTAAAGTCACCTAAAGGAGCCGGTGGCCCCATCCGAAGCTAAAAGAAAATCAAAAAGCGCCCGCTTGAAACCAGCTAAAATGCGGCAATCATGGATGTAATTTGGAAGAGAGTTCCAAAAACGGGCCGCGGAAACTGCGGTAGACTTTTCAAACCCTACAATGCGAGAGTTGGGAGTACAGATATCCCATCCCGAAAATGAGCCTCGCAATGGGCGAGCGCACTCAAGGACGGCAGAGAGGAGCGTGAACTGGCAAGGAGAGGGAACAGGGAACTCTGAGTGGACGGCTTGATACGTAAGAATTCCCAAGAAGTAAAAGCGCCGTTGATCCACCGTGAGCTAGCCCAGCCGTTGAAAATGTGGGATAATAGGCTCCGATTTCCTGATGCGCACTATGAATATCCTCCATATTCGAGGTGTCGAAAAGAGTTAGTGAGCAGTAGTCGAGTATCGGGTAAATAAGAGACATGATGAGGGTCTTTCTGAGTGATTTGGTTAACGCCCTGTCATTGGCTCTGAGCTGGTATAGGGTCTTATAGACCCAACGACATACGGTGGTGACATGGTCCCGCCAGCTCAGCGCGGGCGAGATCAGGATGCTCAGATTCTTCACCAAGTTAGAGTAGGGGATACTGGTGCCCCCCACAATAATACTTGGAGAAGAGTCACGTAGGGCATTAACATGCTTGACCGAACTGATAGTGATAGCCTGGATCTTACTAGGGTTGATGCGGAGGGCCAGTTTATCAGCCCACGCGCAAAGACTGACTGTATCCTGGTTCACCTTCTCGACGCAGTCAGAAAACATTGCAGGCGTAGCATGAGCAAAGAACTGCGTGTAGTCGGCATATTTAATAATGCTGCAGTGCTTGATGTCCTAACGGAGGTCCATGGTGTATAGCGAAAAGAGGACGGGTTCAAGGATAGATCCTTGCGGTACTCCAGAGGTCACCGGGCTCCACACAGAGAGGCCAGAACGGGTACGCACCGCTTGGGAGCGGCCGGTGAGAAAAGATCATATCCAACGAAGCACCGGGGGTGAAAAATTAAGGCTAGCCAGTTTCTCGATAAGAAGAGCATGAGAGACCGTATCAAAGGCCTTAGAGAAATCGAAGAGCACCAGTACCGTGACTTTCCTCTTATCAATGGTGCGCCTCGCAGAGTCAATGACTCGGATAAGGGCTGATTGAATAGAGCCGCCTAGAACGAAGCCAAATTGGTCGGGGTCCAAGCGCTGTGACTTCGAAAGAAAAAGCCAGATGTCCTCAAGTAAGATGCGCTCCAGAATTTTGGACAGTTCACAGAGCAAGGAGACAGACCTGAACTCTGACGGGTCAGTAGGGTGAGGAGTTTTGGGGGTGGGGGTAATAAGGGAGCATTTCCAGGGGACAGGGAAAGTGGAGCAACTGAGAGATTGATTAAAGATATCCAGGATGACGGGTGAGATCGCAGGTAGGACAGACTTAAGGAAACGACTAGGGAAGTCGTCAGGGCCGGCGACAAGTCACTCCCGAAGACGAACATGACGTAGTAAAATTTCCGGAGCAATATGCCTGAAGTAGAGTTGCGAGTCGTCAAAGGTCCCAGGCGACGTTAGTGCCAAAGGCAGTTTCCCCGTGGCCGGGTTGAAAACTGAGCAGAAATAGTCATTGAGGACCGTCGGTGAGATGGAAGTTCCCTGACGGGAACGATCCGGCACTATCCCGAAACGGCGCAATTGCGACCAAAGCTGTTTAGAGTCCCCACACCAAGAAAGCTTATTGGCGATATAGTCGCTCTTTGCACAGTTCAGTTGCGATTTGACCTCAGACCGAAGAAGCGAGTAGGTCCTCTTGTCGCTGGAGAGGTTGGTGCGTCGGTACTTACGAAAAGCCCGGTTACGCCTGTTGATGAGATCCATGAGCGTTGGGGTGATCCAAGGTGCAAGTGGACGACGACTGGAGAATTCGCGAAGGAGAGCGTGACAGTCGTCGAACTCCTAGAGAATCGAATTCAAAAAGTTCACTTTGTCGCTGGGGTCCTGGCTGAGAAGTACAGGGGACCGTTCAGGGCAGCCAGGTCCTCAGCAAGTGGAGCGTTGGTCAAGGCGTTCCAGTTACGACGAAAAGTGGTACCAGATAGTCCTACATCGTCCGTATGGAACTGATATGCAATAGATATCAGATCATGCTTAGTCAAAAAGGGTAGAGCTAGCTGATCCTGCTCTATAAACTTGTTAATTGAGTCAGCCACACAAACGTCCAACCAAGTGTCCGAGGTGTAGTGTGATGAGTAGGGCGAAAGGGCACGATGTCAAGATTATAGCACTCGAAGGCACGTCGGAGAAAGCTGCTATCCGGGTGATTCGATCCCAAATCAGCGATCCGGTCGCCCATAATAATTTTCGCTGCGGTATCCCGGCAGATCGTTGACAAAAGGTGTTTGACAGTATTGACGAACGCAATTTTAGGTGACCGATACACGACACCAATTATCAGATTAAGGCGATTAGGGCCAGCGACTGAAACGAAGAAGTATTCAACTACCGCGCCGATGCAGTTATCCGAGGAGGGGACAGCGAGCGTCTGGCGAGCGAAAATACAGACGCCGCCACCGCCTCTCGCAATCCTGTCACAGCGAAAAAGATTGTAACCTGGGAGTAATACCATGTCGTCCGAGATGTGCGGTTTAAACCACGATTCCGAAACCAGAATAACGTTATAAGAGCAGGAGAGAAAGTAACTGGAAAATTCCGTTAAACGTGGCAGCAGCGATTGAGCGTTAATGTGGGCGATCCGTAACACCGATGCGGGACTGTTAACGGAAGAGCGTCGTGGAGCAAGAGGCGGGTCGGTGAATCATGCGAGGGATAAAAGGTGGTCCATATTAGTTATTCGTATGCTAGCAGAGTGGACCGTTTTTCTGATAAAGACAGATCCCTCAGAGATCCAAGCACGGGCTATTTTTTTCTCCCTGCGCAATAAATTGGCCGCTCGTAGAATATTATGGAGGTCGACCGGCAAGAAAGGATTAACGCGCACCACTTGGGCGTTGAAGCTCTTGTGCAACTCGGAGGCCATGACTGGGCTCTTCGCGCGCTTGCCATTGATGATGTCCTCGCGGAGAAAAGGGGAAGAGACCGTAACGAAGAGCAAGCAGGGTGTAGAAGACTCCCTCGAGAAGCGCATGCGACGAAGAGACCGAATATCAGTTTAGTTGAAGTTAATATTAAGGCAACGCCCAAGTGCGACCATCAGGTCGAAGTCATTGATACCATCCGTGCTCAACTGAGGTAGACCAGCAATGATAAGGTCAGAGTCATGAACGTGAAATTCGAGCGGTCGAATGCGGTCAACACCAGCGGATCCGACGCTCCGTCGCGAGAGGCAGGGGAGAGCCGAGCTTCTAAGGAGTCCAAACGAGAAGCTAGGGCGAGTTGGGAGTTAGATAAAAACTGATGAGAAGTGGCAGGAGCACCCTGCTCTTTCGCCAGGTTCTCCTGCTTAGCGTGAAGAATAGCCGGCTTTTCAAGCAGGGTCTTTTGATTCGCCGAAAGGTTCGTCTGCTCGGTTGCAATACCCGCAATCACCTTTTTAGTCTCATCCAGAGATTGGTAGACATCGGTGAGTTTACCAATGCAGGCTTGCACCTCCGAGCGCAGGTCCTCAATCGCGTGCAGTTGCCTAGCAATGGCAGGAAGCTCCCCGATCGCCCGCGAAATCCGTGTGAGCTGCTCCGCGAGAGAAATCTCCGAATCAGTTCCGGTCGGGAGCAAGGCCGGGGTGAAAACGGTGGTAGCAAAAGCTGAGGTAGACGTTGAGTCCCTGGTAGTAGCGACAGGTGCCGCCGCGCAGAAAGCTCACCGCATACGAAGCACTGGTATCGCATGAAGGTAGAAATCCTGGCCGACAGGTTTAGCTTAGTCTCCGCCTACAAATTTTTTGCACGAGTCACAGGGAATCCATGGCATAGTGGCAAGCTAGGTGAACAGGAAAGATCGAGATAAGATAGGCGTCCAAAGTAAAGATGAGGAAAACTGCTATCGCACTGTTAACAAAATAAGTGGTCGTTAGATACAAAAGTTTAGCAAAGCGATAGAATAAAGATGTAAGTGAATAAAGGTGAAGTGACTGACTGGAGTCGACAGCGAGAGTAAGAGAGAAATAGAGAGCGGCACAGTGTACAGCTGTCAAAAATAGTTCGTAGTAGAAAGAGTAAGAAAACAAGTTCCGACTCGCACTGAAAATGATAGAAAATAGATCATGGATTATAGAAAGATAGGTGCCCGCATACATAAGCAGGCTCACATACAATTCAAAACTCGAGTAAAAAGTTAACAATAAAATTAAATTCGGCTTTGAAAATTAGCCCGAGAAATCGAAATTTTAGTCTAAGAATAAGTATAGAAAGCGAGAGTGAGAATACGCATCTAAATGTGCTGGAGACGGCGACGACAGGTGGGGAGAGAATGCTCGTCGTAAAGCGCTTACGTCTCCCAGTACGAGCACAGCCCGAGAAGACCGGTGGGGGGAGTGTGAGACGCTCGCTCCCGGCGTAGGAGCTCGTGAGGAGTGCCTCGGACGCAGGATACTTTCCGTGAGAGGAGAAGAACTTGCACATGCGCGGTCGCACGGCCGGTGCGTTAGTACTCACGCACGCCGAGATAGCGAGATCGATGCGATCCCGCGATGAAATCGATGGCGGATCGACGAGGCACGTATGCGAAGCTGAATATCACGTAGGCGTGGGACGATGTAGGCAAATGAAGAATGGACGCCAGACACTAAACCGGCGTACAGACCACGATGCAAAACCTTTCACCGAGAATTAAGCGTAGAGTATCGCATAGGACCAAAAAATAATGCGAGAATTCGGTAAAAGGCAGTTTTACCATGCCTAAATGCCTGAAACGAAGCGCCCGGAGGCAGATTCAGGCTGAAAAAATCTAGGGATACCCGGGATGAATGGCACCCCAGTTCGTCCAGCCCCTCTACCACTACCTGGTGGGGCTGAGCCAGCCGACAAAATGGTGGCCGTCCGTGGCGATCCGCGGGACAACTTCCGGCAGGGTTCAAAGCCGGTGATATTTCCGGTGCCACCATCACAATACATAAGAAAACATGAGACGAAATGTTTCGATTTGTCTGTTACGTCATAACTATCTTAATAAAATCATGATCTTTTCGCAAAATAATAAATTGCAAAAACTCATAAGAAACACTTTTTTAACCCTTTGCGGGCCATATGGGTCTTTTTGACCTATGCGACTTTTTCTCCTTGAATAGTGCCGCGATCCTTGAAGGGTGGGCTTTTCCACCCCGTCCTAAAAAAACTTAGTAGTGAGGGGTACTCGATTCCCGAGCTGCTTCTCGATCCAGCAGTGCTTGTGCAGACCGTAAGGCAAAGAAATATCGGCTCTGTCAAAAAGGACCCATATAGCCCACGATGCCAGTATTTCGTCAATGTAAGTGGATTGAAGTGATTAAAAAAAAATAAAAAACACGCTTTTATAACACATCGAACTAAAAAGTGAAAAATAATTCTTCATATAGGCAGAAAATAATATTAAACGAAAAATATTAGTATTATTGTGAAAAAAAGCGTTTTCATATCACCTGCATTGAAAATACGAGTTCCAATGCCTGCTGAGCCAACCGAAACTGGTCAATTTCAGACGAATGCGAGTGTTGTCATAGAAACCGATCATTCCTTCCCACCGGGCAATAATTGATAAATTATCAGAGTATAATTGTAATTCTAACTATTAACTGTACTGACATATTATAATAAACCACAACATCTTATTGATAAAGCAGCAGCTGCAACTTTGAATTTATTACCGGCAAAATCAAGATCAAAGTATTTAAATGCGGACGACAAATTTATTGCTTGGAAGGAATCCGAAAGAGCTACATCGTGGTCGGAAGAAGTTTTATTGAGTGATTTCGTAGATCAAGCGGCAAAATATGCTCCGTTAACTTTGTGGGCAAACTATTCAATGCTTAAATCAACGATTGGTAGCAAACACAATATTGACATCTTCGAATGCTTCGCTATTCGTCTGCAATAGATTAGTTCCGGTTGGTTCCAGACATTAGAACTAGTATTTTTAATGCAGGTGATATGAAAAATATAATGTGTGACGCGAGATGAAACACGATTTCCGACCGAGTGATGCCACTCTGGTCTGAAATCGTTTTGTTTCATCTCTAGTCACACAATATACTAATATACGAAATATATACGAAAAATATGGAACAACGCGCTCCATTTTTTATCATATATCGAGCACCCCACGCTTTTTTTACAATAATACGAATATTTTTCGTTTATTTTTCATATATCGAGCACCCAATGTTTTTTTTTCACAATAATACTAATATTTTTCATTTATTATTATTGTCAGCATATACGAAGAATTATTTTTCACTTTTTAGTTCGATGTGTTTGGGTTTGGGTTTGGGTTTTTTTTAATATATTTATTTTTCACTTTTTAGTTCTCGATTTATCTACAAACTGTCAACCATATGTGTCATATGGGTCTGTGACTATACTATATAAATGGGTAAGAGGATGACTAAAAATGTTTTGACGCTAGCGTCAACCTCAGGGAACCAGGCGCACCCTGTTGACTTATCCTTACCCTTCTACAAGAACCTCGGAGAGGGCGCAAAATCATTTAATCCTGATGATCCTGATCAGGATAATAAGATATATTTATCAAATTATCGTGTTGTCACCGGTTCTTGATAAGAGTGCAAAGTTTAAATCAAATCTGTCCGTTTAACGTGGGTCAAAATCGAGCTCAAAGGAGTCGGTTACAAATATACATACAAGTGAAGCTAATAAAAGCGTGTTAAAAATACCTTATATTCAGATGGTAGCAAAAATATACTATTTGAAATGTGAAACTCAAGACATTTTTTCCCTAAAAGTTACAGCTATAAAGTCGTGCAAGATATTTTGTTTTATGTTAAATAGAAAAAAAATGACATCCTTTTTCGTAAAACAAATTTTTTCGAAAATCTTGTTGATTAAATCGTTTTATTTATAAATAAAACAAATGCAACGACTATAAAAACTATAAAATCTTAAAGTAGGATCAATGCAAGAAAAGATGGGGAAAAGGGAAATTTTTTCCTCTTCAAATACGTGAGATATTGGTGGCTAGGCGAAAAGGATCCATATAACCCGAGGTGCCATAAAAAATCATATGGCCCACGGAGGGTTAAATTCATGCACATTTATTATACATATTTTGTGTACTTTTCTGTAGAATATCTTCGTTGACTAATGAAAATTAGCCAAGCACACGAAGTAATGAAAGTAATGAAAATTTTTTTTTCAAAAAGTTCTGACGAAAATCTAATTTTCTCTTGTCATTCGCCTAATTTTTAATCAACCGATCTAAACTGATGGTCACAAAAAAAACTATTCATTCTTGGTCCATTGTATGATCTTAATTTTTTTTTACTTTTTTGCTTATTAAACAAAGTCATGCACGCATAATTGAAAAGATCTAAGAAAGTTAAGAACAGAAATACGACGGACTACCCTTTCATCACTTGGCGTACTTTTTATTTTAGGAAAAAAGTTTTTGGAACCGTTAAATTAATATATAAAATTCTATATATTTTCAGTAAATAAAATCGATAAAAAATACTTTTGCATACTGAAATACATTTCTGAGACATGGCTGATGAAAGAAAATAACTGAACGAATTATTAAATTTAACAGTTGATTGAAAATTTTTCAAGATTAATAACTCATTAATAATATCAGGGCGAATGCAAATAGCTTTATAGTAAATAAACAATATTAGAATATTTTACTATTTACGTATATATTTATGAAATTGGGGCATATATTCCTTTTTGTTCTTGTTTCAAAAAATTATGTTCGAAGGTTCACGACCGCTCGAAGTTTTCGGGAAAAACGCCGGGTCTTCGAATAAATTCATGAGAAATAAACGCTTGAAACTGACTTTTACAGGTGAGAAAAAAATCCAAAAAATTATGGTAGACGCTGATGTAATACTAATGTATTAAATAAAAAAATCGTGTATTGTTGGGCCAATATTTTATTTCAACGGAAAATACGAAAAAAAGCGCGGGCGCCCATATTAAACGCCTATGCTGCGCACTCGGGACCGTGTTTGTGACATCAGAGTGCTGTCGGGCGCTCTTGGGTGTCTCTGGAGTGTCTCAAATCACCGAAAACCTTCAAATTGGTTTTCTCTGCTAATATTGATTGAAAATTTATAATTTTTTTTGTAAATTCATTATTAAATGATATTTTTTTTTAATTTTTCATGCACAGACCCAATTGGCCAAGTAGTTTTAGGTTTTGTGATATAGTGAACAAGCCGTCGTCGTACTAAATTGTAATGTGTAAATTTATTTGCATATTTAAACATTATTCCGAAAATGTTTCCTGTTACGATAAAAAATACGGTATTTAAAATTCCGGATTATCATTATTTTCATGGTTGCTCGGATAATGCGTTGTTCAAGCGTAATTTTTGTGTATTGTAGAAAAAGGTATTGTAAAATACATATGCCCAAAAGTGAATTGAAGCCGAAAATAGTATAAAGTTGTGCGTTTTCCTTGACTTATGGGAGATTGACGCGAGCACGAGGTGATCATCAGAATGCGAGCGTTACAATCACACGATTGTGAGTACATTTTCGGCTTATACTCAACTGCATGCCATTGGGCATTCTTTTACTTTTCGCACATATATCACAATATACTATATTTATAGTATTTATTTTAGTGATCAACCACAAAAAAGAATTTTTACTTATTTTCGGAAAAGCTGCAAAATGAAATAAATAATGTCACAATATTTGTATACAATAAGTTTAATTAAACTGAAAAAATGTATTTATCTCCAAAAATGAGTTTTTTTATTGTTTCCTATACTACTAAATTTTAATATACTTCGTTACATACTTATTCACTATGCCTATTACGAATATAATCACTGTGAGTTAAGTCGGTCCTTACATAAGTTTTGTTTTATTACTTCACTTTTTTCCACTACCGATTTTTCTCGTGTATTTTTGAAGTTTTAAAAGCTTTCACGAATTTATGAGTTCTAAAATCGGCAAGATAAAAATGACCCAGGTTTACCAGGACAGAATTAATCAATGGTATTTCATGTTATCTTTAAGATATATGTGATGAAAATTTTTCATAATAAAAAACTAAGTATAAAATATTTTATTTGAAATATTCAGAATGCCTTATCCACCTGCTAAAAGTTTTGTACTGGGATGTCGTGTAATGGTCTTTATCATTGTTAGTAGACTGCTTATGATCCATAACATTATAAGATAGAATTATCTTATAAGTTAGAATATGAAAAAATGGGAGTGATAATATTATAATCAATAAATTCATAGTATGATATATACATATGTTAGAGGAATACAGAAATAGATACATTTGTTTAGAAAAGAGAAAAAGCGTTAGAGAGGTAAAAGCAAGAGAGTAGGCGGAAAAAAGAGGGGTAAATAATTACGAGAAGCATTAAAAAATAAACATTAAATAAAATATTTAATATGCATTTCTATCGTTCATTTTTCATTATAATGAGCTCATAAAAAATCATAATTTCTTTTATATTTTTTTCCAACGTATATCTTAAGAAGTCGATTATTTCTTAATTAGTAGAATATAAAAATGAGTGTGCGGTGAGCTTACCAAACCGACGAGTAGAAAAAATACTAGGAATGTGCGGCCCAGGACAGTTTGGCAGAAAACGTCTCCGTATCCTACGGTGGACATTGTCACAATCAGAAAGTAGACGCATGTCCAATATGAGAGAGGTTGCGGATTCGTAAACTCGAAAGGGTCCCCTGAGTTTTCAAGCTAAACAATCAAAAGTCACCGGGAAAGAAAGAAAAAAATTAAATTAATTTACAAGATAATTTTCAGTCATTCCTTTACGAGTAAATTGATATGCAATGCATACTTTTGCTTAAATATTCTAAAAAATATGATTTATTAAATATGTTCCTGGATAGATATGTAATTCAAATATCGCATCATTATTTCAGAACTGTTATACCCTTTTAACCCTCGAACGAGCGTGTAGGGGTTTTTTGGACGCCAGAAAATTTTAATTCACTTTTTATCATGGAAATTTTCGTGACTCATCGTTTTTGTAAAACAATTTTTAAAGATGTTTTTTTTGGTAATAAACATTTTCTCTTCAAAATTTATTCAAAAATATGTTAAATAATAATTATTCGCTGAAAACCATGAAATGATGTATATGTTATCAATAACGGTTTAAAAATTAAGATTTAAACAGATCCCACGCGTCCCTTGTGCGTCACATTTCTTGACGCGCCCACCCAAGAGTTAAATTAGTTTGATAAATTTGTAATAATATTCAATAGTATTCAAGTTGTAGCCATAACTTTTGATACAGTTATTTTTTATATAAATGATGCCTTATTTTAGTTAAATATAGGATGGATTAAAATTTAGTAGATATTACTCAATACAGATGTTAATCATACACTATAGTATCCCACTACTAGCCCGGTCTTTTAGATTTAAGTGAATTATTAATTACACGGAGCCATAAAAAAATTGTCTCTACTTTTAACTAGATCCTTCCCCTCTATCGTGATGTATTTTGGCACGCTGGATCCGAATCTGGGGTACGTTTCGTCCGTACACCGTCAACATTTCGAGTAAATTGCGAAAAACCGTTAAAAATGGCAGAAATCTGCATTTTTCAGGATAAAAATTTTTTTATCGAACTAGGATAAATCTAATTTTCATGTATTTTGATTCCCTAAATCCGAATCTTAAGCCTATTTGACGCGGATACTATTAAAAATCCAAGTAAATGCCCGTGTAAAAAAAAATTGTTCATAATGAATTCCTAAAGAATTCCTCGTCGTGAACGTTCATCTTATGAGACAATGGGGTACTTTGGGATGAACAAA
>JAPYYW010002950.1:0-17295 GCA_030522545.1 Cremastinae sp. A BG-2022a
TTAAACTGACAGTTTGCACAAAAAGAAGTGACAGATTCTCAAAACGTCAATCTTTAACCAAAGTTAGCACGCGCGAAGCGCGTATCGCATTGCCTAGTTCTCATTTATAAAGTAGAATTGTCACGCTTGAAATGAAATAGACCTTCCGAGATTCTGATTGGCTTTCGAAAATTTCGTTTTGTTTCTAAAGTAATTGTAAGTAAATTCATTGATGTAAACTGACAGTTTGTAAAAGATAAACTGACAGATACTCAAAACGTCAATTTTTGACTCTATAGAAATAAAAGTAAGCACGCCTAGTAAGTATAAAATCAGATTGAATTTCTTAAGATGATTTCTTGAAAATCGAAATGAACGTTTTTACAAGCTATAGTAAAACGATTAAAAAATTATGAAAGTTTAAAAATTGTACAAAAAATTATGATTTACAACAATAAATATCTCGAAAGTAAAGCTTCTTTAAACTTTACACAGATTTTTGTGTAAGTTTTGAAGAAATTATGATCAAAAACGTTTCATATAAATACCATCTTAAGCGCAGTCAATGTTTTATTATATTTATATGAATTAAATCTCAACGAAACAAAATTTGATTCTCTGTAGAACATAAAAACGTGAAGGCATTCGTGACCCACGGAGGCTTAATGTCAACCCAGGAGGCGTTAACTTACGGAGTTCCGATGATCAACATTCCTTTATTTGGTGATCAATATCTGAACGCTCATCTCAGCGATAAAAAACAAATCAGTATCACGATCGATTATAGTAAAATCACGAAGGAATCATTTACAAAAGATCTCAAGGAAATATTGGAGAATTCAATTTATAGGTAAATATATTTTATTATAACTATGTAAATATACACAGAGAGAATATTATAGTAAAATATAGTAAAAAATAAGCCTTATATAACTATTAAATTTTAACTATTAAAAAAACTATTTTGTTATTCCTGCACCAATATTTTAAAAACGTACATTTTATAATGAAGTATGTTAGAATTATTATTTCATACAATGTAAAAAAGTCTACGAAAATTGGCCTTATTTAACTATTAAATTATTATACAATTAACGATCATTCGAATTTTCGAATCACTTTATATTCACAGTTTATCCATGGTTATATTTATGTTCGCACTTATGAAATTTATAACGTACCTAAAATTGCCATGTTTCTTACGAACAATTCCGAAGAGAAATACTCTGTACTCTGTTCAGGTTACCATATCTATTTGTAATAAGGTATACGAATTGATGTGCTACTTTGAAAAATTTACTACGTTTCGTACGAAAAATTCTGAAAAAAAATACTCAACAGTTTTTCATGTTTATTTATAATACGTTAGGAAATCTACTATGATCAACAGTAAAAATTAACAAGGTTTTCGTATTTTTATCAGTTGACCATATCAATCAGCATGCTTTTAGCAACATGGTCCCACGTTATAATAAAAGAAAATTATAATTTTCTAACAAAATAAAGATTACGTGCGAGAGTTGATAAATTGTAAAAAAAATGTCTTCCACAGGGAAAACATGAAAAAAGTATCAAAACTATGGACCGATCGACCAATGAGTGCGCTCGATACTGCGATCTTCTGGATCGAATTTGTGATGAGAAATGGAAACGTTTTGCGGTCACCAGCGGACCATCTAACATGGTGGCAAGTTCAATTATTAGACGTCTACTGTTTTATTGCCTTAGTCCTTTTATTATCACTTTATGGAATCCTTCAACTTATTCGCTGTGTACTCCAAATTATGCCAACAATAAGGAAACACTCAAGGACCTCAGATTATCAAAAAATAAAAAAAGAATAAATCAGTGATGATCTATACGGACAAAATACATACGGCCATGATGGAAAAAGTGAATGAAAAAAAGAGTCTCAATGTGCGCGGTCTCAATTTCGAAAAAGTTTTAGTGTTTGTTCGATCTCGAAATGCTTTTATAGCTTGTCATGAGGGAGAAAGAAGTAAAAAACGAATTATCGTATACAGAGTATGCTGATATTAACTTTAATATATATTTGTGATAACTTTTTACTGTACGGGAGTTTTTTCCAAAGTGATGAAAGGAAAATAGCATCAGTTTGAATTTTTCATCCTATTCTTTTTATTATAACTCTTAAATATCGGAAATTTTGTTTTTGTTTAATTACAGAAATTACACAGCTTTTTATGCGAAATTTCCTTTTTTTAACAATTTTAAAAATAATCTTTACCTGAAATAAAATTATTTATTTACGTGACAACCTTCATACTTTATAGATTTATTGTTCTAATAATATTACAAAGAGAAATCTAAAAAAATTTCAGCCAGGCGTTTTTGAAATCGTATAGTTTCAAGATAATACTCGTTGTTCAAAATTTTAGCACTCTTGACTATGCGTCATAACTTTGTAACTATTTTGTATTTGAATTTATTCTTTTTCCAGCTTACGCTTGAAATATTATAATTTTGAAATGTGAAAAAGAAAAAAAATCATCGCTGTGCGCTTCAAAGTGTACCAAACACAGATAAGCCAGGAGAGCAATTTTTCAAAGTGAAAAAATTCTCCGCCAGAGTCCGCTCTCTTCCACCCAACAGCTGATTTCCATTTCCATCACTCTATTAGTCCAGTTCCATTTCCGTCAGATTTCAGATGATCTGGAGCTATTTTTCGAGAAACAAATGGCGAGCAACTCGGATGCGATTGACTGGGAAGGTAAATACAATATATTTTGCCGAAAACTAGAAAAACAAACTATTATTTGCCATTAATTCAAGAAAATCTGCTAATACCATGTAAAAATCGTGAATCACTCGTGTGAGGTTTTGTCGTGAAACCACCGTATGATTTTTCGCCCATGGGAAATAAAATAAAGTACATTATTTTATCTTTCCTAAATATACAAATCTAATATTTTCATTAAAATGCACATTATTGGCAAAAAAATGAAGTTGGTCAAAATTGTGTTTGATCGCATCGCTTGTGTACATTTGTTTTGACAGATCTCAGGAAGCAAGCGAGGCATTTGGAGAATGAAATAGATGCTAAATTGGTGGCATTCAGCAAACTCGGAGTAAATGCAGGATCCAGTACGTCGAGCGCGGACACAGTTCCGTTACTCGACGAGGATCATGTCTTTGAAAATATGGCATCGGAAATAGAATCGCTGCTGGCAAAGGTATTGTTTGCAGCGATGCACCTTTCAAACGCAATGTCCAGCAAAAGCTAAAGAAACGTTTTTGGTTTCAGCTCATGCAGGTTAATGAAAAAATGAGTGAAATTCAACCAAATGGAGCAGCCATGCTCCACACTATGCAACGCCACAAAGAAATTCTCAAGGATTACAAACTTGAGTTCAATAAGACGCAAAATAATTTTGCTAGCAGGAGAGACAGAGAAGACCTGCTCGGTAGCGTCAGAAAAGAAATAGAGTATGCTCAACTCACATCTCACATCTATCCTCAAATCAGAGTATCCCGAGTGTACAAGTACTTCTAATAAAATTCTCCCTTTCTTTCAGTAATTATAAAAGTGGTAGTGGACTGAACAGACGCGACATGTACCTCAAAGAGAGCAATCACATTCACAAGTTGGTATTCAGTATAATATAAAATTAGGAAATAAAAAATATTACGGCACGCCGTTTAGCTATTTATTAATCATAAAAATTTAGCTGTATAAAAATATTTTTTTCATTGTGTCTAGACATAAAATTGAATGACTATTCATTTTTACCTTATAAGATAAAAATATATTTTGAATGAAAATTGTGTAGATAATTTTTACTGCAAATTATGTACGTTGAAATTATAATTTATATAATTTATAAATTTATATAATTATATAAATATAAAATGATAAAATTATAATTTTATAATTTTAGTCTGGAGCTGAAACTATGTCTAAACACAATAAAAATTCATTTGATTTATCTGTTATTAATAATTGAAAAAATTATACAGACCAAATAAAATTTTCACTATATCAAACTATCATTGTAATTCAAAATATTCGAATAATTCTTCATATACTTGAAATTCACGAATTATTTTTATTCAGTATTTTAATTCAAATTTATATAATTACCATAAAATAAGCTTCCTGTATTTATTTTGATGGTTAAGCCTTAACCGAATGAATTAATATAACTCATGACTTAACAGAATTGAATTCAAATTATGTAATGATCATTCATCTGTAGTTAAAAACATGTGCATATCATTTTAAATCGACTATTCCATTTTTTTAAGTTCACAGAACGTGAATTTAAAAAAAAAATAGCAAAATGGTGTGCCATAAGATATTGTCCAAAGAGTCAAAAATGAACATAATTATTGTTTACGTCTTTATTACAGTTCGGACAGATTGGTAAATGATCAGATCAGTATAGCGATGGAAACGCGCGATCACTTGATGACGCAGAGGCAAGCTTTCAAACGGATACAGACACGCTTCAACGACATCTCCAACAGATTTCCAGCAGTTAATAGTCTCGTTCAGAGGATAAATTTGCGCAAAAGACGAGATTCTCTCATACTCGGACTTTTGATAGGTTTCTGTACGTTTCTAATGCTTTTCTACGCCTTTCACTAGATTCAATGAAAATCCGGAACCAAGGGTCAATCCCGAAGTACTTCCAAACGATACACGATTATCTTTCCTTTTTTGTTGTACATAAAAAAAAATATTTGTAACTTTATATTAAGTCGGTATGCACTGTTCTCAATAGTTATTTGTTCATCTGCACTAGGTACGACCCTCTTGCACTTCAAGTTTCGAGTACTCTATTGAGGAGATACAATAAAACTTAAGAACTCGTTATTTATTGGTTTGCAACTCTACGTTATTTTCAAACTCTTGATTCTCGATTCCGCAAAAAAGCATGTGATATTATGTCACTCACAATCAGTTAAGAATTTATTTGATGTAAGTGATATGAAAATTTCTCAAGCATAAATTTGCGCCACAAGTTATAAGATAGTTGATGAAAAATGCTGAAAAAAAAAATCATTTTTCTAATCGTTGTTTTATACTCTTTTGTAAATTATAGTTATTCTTAGCAGAGAAATCGGATATTTTTCTAAAATTTGTGCGCTGCTGACGAAAGGAAAACAATGATATTTTCAGTGAAAATTGAAGAGCGGGAAGTAGAAACTGAGTTTGAAAATAAGATAGTCCGCATCTTTTCTTCGCGCTTGTGTCAAGTTTAGGATGGATGAGGACACGATGATGATTTTTTCAGCGCTCTGAGCGAACACTCTTTAATAATGTCTCTCGGATTTTAAACACATAGCTGAAGTAAGGTCTTCGTTAAATTGCAGATATGAGAAATGCTGCTGTATATAATATTTTATACAATTATTAATGTGTTGAGTTACAAATTGTCGTAACTCAATTACGTAAATACCCTACGTTTTAATAAAATAATGGTTAAATTCGAATCTCGTAAATCGAACGGTTTTTCAACCATATAAATTCCCATCATTTACTTCGAAAAGAAGCTCTTTCACGACCCTCCAGATCCAATTATACAATCGACATATATTTCACTTGACTTTTTTTTCCAAAATTTTACATCGAGTCCATTCTACTCATACTAGTTAGTAAGTTATAATCTGAAAATTTTTAAATTATTACTTTTCACAATGAATGTACAAAATAGTGCTAATTTTTAGAAAATAATAGAAAATTTGACGAGTCGCGCTGCAAATAGAAAAACGATAATTTCCTTCAATTATTTCATTTTAATACTTCAAATTTTTACTGAATGCATGTGCATGTACGGTAGCGTTTAATTGAAGTGGGATACTTGATTTTTTGGTACTTGTCAAAGTAAAATAAATAGAGATTGAGAATTAGCTTGATATTATCTTATAGGATATTTAATCAGCTTTTCAATAATTTTAATTTTATTTGAATTGGAAAATATCGAAAGGATTGAAAATTCGAGTCAATAAAAAAATCCACGGAGGAAAGGTGAGTATTCCATAAGTAATGAGGAATATAATTATTTTTCATTCAAAAAAAGGTTTTTTTTCCTTTTTTCAGATGCGAACCGTTTTGCCTCCTTGTTGGTTCTCAGGATTCATCGAGGGTATATTTTTTTCACTTGAATCTTCGCTTTCACTCGAGTGTCTTGAATTTTTTTTTTATTTTTCTCCAACTTCATACGAAATAATCGATCGGAAGCTAAAATTGCATTTGTACAACTTCCGGTTCGAGGTTTTCAGAAGAGGAAAACCTCTTCCGTAGTGTCATGTGGCATATCTTACTATATACTACACATAAATACAATACTATGTCATACTATGAAGCTGATCTGAAATATCGATTTTTTTACTCGAAGTACCAAAAATCAAGTATTCCACATCAATCGAACGCTACCTGCCATACGTATTTTTTCCTTCTTCGAGATAAAACATTGATTTTTATTTTTTTTTTTAATTGAAGATTCTCAACGTGACCGGTTTTATTGGAATATTGAAAAAAGATGCTCTCGATAGTCGTAGTAGAATCACATAAGTTATATTCCTTACATATACATATAGATTTTTTTCTCAATGTGACGAAATTTGCTAAAGTCTTGAAATCATCGTTTCAGCTTCCTTTCATCTCGCCCAATGGATTAATTTTAGATTAAATTCTAACCGAGAGCAATATTTTATTTTCATTTTACGACGAACAAACGATGGCGATTTAACGAAAAGAGTGCTTGTAAAGCTCCCAGGCTCTCTCACGAGCGATTTGCGCGATTTTCCATCTTATCTCTTAAATTACTATCATATAACTATGCCACGAAATACTTTGTTCTCATTTTTCCTTTGTCTGATACAGTTTACATCTCGCTCCCGAAGAGGATTAACCCCGGAAGGATTTTTCAAAACGATACCCAAAACATTGCTGATGAAAATAAAAATATCGTCGAAGAGATGGGTATCAGAATTCTTTTTTACTCGACGCTTCCTTTTTTTTCTTCTTTCTTTCTTTAATCCACAGAGTAAGTGCTCTCGTACTTATTATTACAAACTACGAACCATTCGTATACATAGACAGGATTTTTTTCATTTCTTTTTCTTCGTAAAACATGGAAGTGCGATCCTCTAAAATCTTTCTCCTGTGCTCTCTCATCACTAAAGAAAAAAAAAAAGAACAAAAAAATTGTTTCTTTTCAATCGTACAAACGAACAACAGACATCTACTCGTTTAAAGTTACGCAGTAACGGCATTTTTTTTCTTTTCTCTACTCATCTAATTTCGCTTCTTCTCCATCCTCCCACTTTCTTTTCCCTTTTTTATTTTAAATATAAATATATCGCGTTTATCATCCAGCCTAATTATATTCTAGTAGTAATAAGTAATTTATAAGATTAATGATAATAATAATAATAATAATGGTAATTATAATAATGATAATAATAGCAGTAGTACTAATAATAGTAGTAATAGTGGTAGTAATAGTAGTATTTTTATGGTACTTCAATAGTAATCATTCTTCACATCCTTTTTTCCGATTTCCCTTGATTTTTCGTGTGTCGATATTATTTTGATATACAATAATGATCAACGTAGCTGTATTTACGTAGCAGTAATAATAATAAATTCAATCGATCTTACTTCGTTTTCTCTATCGTTAAAATTTAGTGAAAATAATAATAATAATAATAATAATAATAATTGCAGTGAATCGATGAATTTGTCAAAAGCGTCGTAACTTACATTCGAGTGATAGAAATAAAAATTTTAATCACTTGGCTCATCGAGATTAGAAAAGTTTGTAAAAAAAAACGTATGACAAAACAAACGGGGACGAAGGACGAGTTAGCAAACGAGTTCGTCAAGTTTAATTCCCTGATAGATTTTTCGTGAAGCGACATTGCTTCGAGCACTTGTTAAATGTTTCATTCGTAGCAATGAAAAGAGCAAAAAAAAACACGAGATTAGGATTATCAATAGAGATAGGAACGTCAACGATTTTTATAAATTTCAGAACGAAAGTGGCAAGAACGGACACTCATACTCACTTGCCTGAATCTCTTGTTTCAACCGACAATATTTTATCACAGAGTGACAAAAATCCTCGATAAGCATGAAAAGGACCTTCCTCTCTCAACCACCCAATAACCGATTGGCAACGAATGTCACAAATTAGCTCGTTTTTCGTATGAAAATAAATACAGTAAATTCGCTAAAGCTAGTAAGCCAACGAAAATATAAACTTACACGTTTTTATACGAACGAAAAAAAGAAAAAAAAAAAACTTTTGCTCGCCATTATTTCTCTTTCCTTTATATTTATTTTATTTTTTATTTACGTCTTCAGTCTCTCCTCGTTATCGCCCTCTTTATCGTGCACCCAATGATGACAAGTTTCCGGGGGTATCGCACGAGGAAAAAGGACGATATTTTCACATGCACACGCACACATATACTCACATTGTTCGCATCCTTCGAATCGCCGTAGCATAACAAAAAAAAAACACTATCCATTTAATTTGTGTACTCGAAAAGTCTAAATTATTTTAATCATCATATTTTTTCGCGGATAAGGCAAAGAGGTAAGGTAAAAAGTGAAAAAGGGGCGCAAGAGGAATAAAAGAGAAACATCGGGCGCATCTCGATCACACGGGGGAGGAAAGATTTTGGATCGGTCGCTGGCGCTGCTCTCGGACGTGAGCGTCGTGTTCGGCTAAAATAAAAATATTAAAAAAAACGAAAAAGAGTGAAAAGAAAACGAAAAGCGAAGCGCTTAATCTATCACGAGGGAAAGCAGCCCACGATTCCTTTGAAAAAGTTCCGATCAAACTTTTTTCCTCCCACGGATCCATCTTCGATCCTTCATATAATTTATCCATTTTCTTTTTGCCTCAATTGTTTTACCATGAAAAGTATGCGACCGTTTGCAAACGCGTCCTGGAAGTGACGAGATAAATTTTCCGGCAAGTCCCGAGTCAGCGTCGAAGATTTTTCTTCTCGTTCGATATCCTTTTTTTTTCATTCTTTCCCGATTTTTACACCGACAGCTCGCCCAGGTTGAAATTCGTTCTCGTGGCAGTTTCTGTGGTCCTTTTTTATCTGCGAATACGAATCGTTTCAATGAACCTTTCGCTATTTTACAAAAGTTATACAAATTTTATTCCGATTCACATTACCTTTTAGATAAGCAGGATGCTCAGAAAGTTTGCTCCTCGACCTTCTCCGCATCGGAGGAAAGCGCTTCGCGCAACGCCTCCATGCAGGATTTGGGAATCAGCGTTCCAACTATTTTCAATCCTTCGTCTGTCAAATTGAAAAACAAATTTTAAGAATTGTTTTTTTTTATAAAAAAGGATGTAGTACACGATTCGAACGAAACTCACCAGTACGCAAACGTATGACTTGCATCTTGGAATTGTGCCCGGATCGTGCTGTAAGTACACCTTCGACTCGACTCCACACGCTAAGAACAGAACCAGCGAGAACGTTGTAGGAACGTCGACGTAATCCGACTTCGCAGTCCATGCCGAGAGTGACGTTTTTACAATTTCCACGCCAATAAGCGTGAGAACACGTGTCGACGGAAGCGTCGTACTGCTGAGTCCAGTGAGTTTCAGCCTCTTCCGTAGAGACCTTCTTATACTTTTTCTCGAGTTCGCCAAGTGCTTCTTGACGCATTTGCAATCCTGTATTTGGCCTGCCAATTTAAAATAAGCGATAAAATACTTTGTTAACGAAAAACTCATCTTACAATAAAATTTACAAAAAATTGGTAGAAGGGGAAGAAGTATAGGTCAGAAGAAAAGGTAAAGAAAGCAATATCGGAAGATTTAATTAGAGTATTAAAGAGAAAGATAAATACAGTGCTGGTAAAGTATGTAAGAGAAATTGAAAGGAAAATTCAGAATAGCAAGAGTGATATGGGAGAAGAGTATATATGGGGTATTCCATGCCAAATCATCGAGTTTTTAATTCGACCCCCTTCGATTTTGCTGAAAATTTGCCGCCCTCATTACATTAGTTTTAGGTCTTTGTGAAGGTTTTGGTCGATAAGTGGAACGTACTCTCGTACGTTTCGTAAAAATAAATGCTTGCAAAAAAAGAACGAACCTGTAAACCATGTACAACTGATCTTTCTTGGATTCGCTCTTTTTCTTGCCACTATCGACAGCAATGGCGAGAATAGCGGTCTGCTTGCCATTTCGGACTTGATGGCTAAGATAGAATCCCTCCTTGGGTCCGGTCGCCTCGGACCACCGTTCCATAGCCTCGGTCCAGCTCATGCCACGTTCGACGTGGACGACGTGAAGCTCGGTGGGCGCGGTGCCGGTCGCGTGTTTCCGCACGAATCGGTAAATCCTAACGCGCCGTACATTTTCCCCGGCAGTCCCGAGATCGAGGATCCCCATGTCGAAGCGCCCGGTCTTTTTCGCCTGAGTTATTATCGCGTTCAGCGTGTCCGTGAAGTACTTGAAGAGCCGATTCTGCAGGTCGACCGGCATCCCGAGTATGCGATTTAGAAACTTGGACATGTTGTTGTAGTCCTTGTCGAGGGTGAGAACGCCGGGCATGTTTTCGCTGTTGCAGATGAGGCCAACACCGACGAGGGCGTCGGCGACGTCCTTGAAAAAGTCGCCGTTGTAGTCCTGGGGCGGCGGCACCAGCGGAGCTTCGTAACCCATGATCGTCTTCATGGTCGCCTCGAGGGCGGTACGACCGTACTTGTTGTCGATGTTGAACTGCGAAAGATCCCGGGTCTCCGTCGCACGACGATCCCCGTGCGTCAGCGCGCCCAGGCTCTCAAGTCGCTTCGCCACGATCGAGGCGAAACGTCGCTCTCCTGCCAAATCCGATATCAAAAATATATATTCCGGCGCGTTCACTTGATTCGAACGGTGAGTTCGACCGAACTGTTGGATCGCCCGATCCGCGCTCCACGGCAACTCGAGAGTTATGTGCACCCGTCGCATCTGGTTTCTCGCGCGTCTGTCGCTTTGCAGTGAAATTCCGCTACTCGCCGCTTCCGATATTATAGCGACCGTTTTTTCACCGTCCATGAATCTGCAAATTATTTTTTTATTTGTATCATTCTTCGAACTTTCACACAGCGAATTATATGTTATCATTTAAGGTTGTTGTGGGATTAAAGTTTAATCGAAGAGTTGCTGCTCAATTTTTCTCAGGTAACAAGTGGTTTTCGAGTAAAAGTTCATTGAAAAAAATTGTTGCAAATTGACTAAAGAACAACATACTCAAATTAAAAGGTTATCCAGGGTCAATTGTGCTTATTATATGATTAAAAAAATGGCGAAAAAAAATTTAATTGGATTTTTATAAAAAATTAAACAATTACCTTAAATGATACATGTATAAAAAAAATTTTCAAAAATAATATTAATATTAAAATTACCGTTGCTTTTCGGTGAGATTTAGAGTCTCCAGTGGTACGTCGACCTCTGATCGAGATTCGTACAAAATGGTGCCATCCTCGTTTTGAACGACTCGTCCTTTCCTGCCGGTCATTTCGGCAACGTTTTCCGGCCCGCCGAGCTCGTCGATGAGCTGATCGAGCGTGTTCGGGGGCAACCTCTCACCCAGTTCTTCGATCTGGGCGAGCAATTCTTCCTTCATGCAGCAAGCTCGCTCGATCGCATCTCTGGGCGGTGCACTGACGCTCTGCGGATTACGTCCACCCATGTTCATACCCTGATTACCGTGTCTCATCTCCGCGTCGCCGTTTCGCTTCGCATTCCAGCTCGCCGAAGTCTTGTGCGCGAGCATCGACTGAATTTTGTCCTGTGTGCTCAGTCTCTTCTTCGCTGGCTTCTTTTGCTTCTTGCCACCCTTCTTTTTTCTCCGATCCCACGGATCTGAGGCGTTATTAAATTTAGCATTAAATTTCAAGAGCAAATATTCCAAAAATCACTAATTAGACTAATTTAAAATGATTATTATTATTTTTTTATTCGATTCAACTACACTTTTTGCGATCTAGGAAAAAAATTGCAGCGAACACAATTTATGAGTTACTTAGAAAAAAATAAATAAGGCTTACCAGCGTCAGAATCACTGTCGCTGTAGAATGGGTTAAAATCGGAACTAGCGTTGCTCTCCTCCTCCGTATGACGATCCTCCTCGCTCTCGCTGCCGCTTAATTTGAACTCAGAACCGGAGCTGTGATGACCTCCATTTTTGTCCTCCTCGGATATTTCCTCTTCCGACGACCAGGTACGAACTTTCTTCGTAGCCCGTTGCGCGGCTTGTCTCACAGGTTTCCTCTTACTGCCACTGGCAACGACCGACCCGTCCTCAGTGCCCGGTAAATCGCTCGGTTTCGGTCGTTCCAACCCGAGAAGTTGATGTATTCTATTTCTGTCGGGTGCTGGAAAATGTTTCTCGACCAATGTCTGCAATACTCCCCTGAAAAGTAATGATTCGATCAAAAAAATTAGAATCAGTCGTTAAAAATGTATAAACAATATTATAAAAAATATGAAAATTTGATTGATTTTTGATATTTTGTTCGTAAGCTTATGAAATTTAGAATTTAGAATCGTTTTACTGAATGGTTTAAGAGTTACCAAACTCCGAAGTTGCTGAGTTTAACATTGCTTCATATGAAAAATTCGTAAATTTGCACCAAATGCACATTTTTTAATACATATGAGATTCTTGTGAATTTTTTTATATATTTGTAGTAGTGTTTTATTACGTATTTCAAAACGTTTTACTAAATTATTTTTTATTCAACTGTTTAAACAATGACAAATGATTAAATTATTGTTAAAATATGGACAAGTTGCTGATAGATGGTCAAACGAAAACTAAAAAAAAATGGTAACATTTTAGCAAAAGTCAGTGTCTGGATTTTACGAATTTAACGTTAAGAATTTACTTTTTGTTGGGATTGTCTGTCCCATACATCCTTAAAATCAAAAAGGATGCTGATGTTCAAACTTTCTTTTTGCGAAAACTTACTTAGCGGTTGAAACGAAGTCGCTGAGCTCGCCATCGTCGCGTTCGAGTTGCTCCAGAGTCCTCGCTTCACCGGTTGATTGTAGACCAATTACTACACATTTACCGCATTTAACGGCTTCGCGGGCTACAGTGACCGCATGCTTCACCTTGGCAGCGATACACAAATATTTGAAGAAACGCTGATGCGAGGACCAAAATTGACCCCACATTGTCTTTTTCATTCGATTCTCGGCGTCTATGAGCTCGGCTGCTTCTTGAAACCTTTGCATCGCGTCTACCCACTGCATCGATAAACATCGTGTAAACGTCAAGAAATAGGACAAGTATAATTATTTTTACAAGAAATAAAGAAGCTTTTTCAATTTTTATTTAACGTAGTTCTATAAATCTCAATTTATCTCCATACCAGGTGGTTTTTGAGCTCAAGTCAATTAAAAAAAGTTGTTGCAAATTGTTTCAAGAATAATATACTTAAAGTTCAAGGTCATCAAAGGTGATTGATACTTGCTACGTACGTATAAAAATTTAAAAAATCATAATCTTAGGATTTTTTTTAAATAACTAAAGGAAGCTTCTTTGCAGTACAATAAAGAGTTGAGTTTATTTTAAGTTGCAATTTTGTACAATAAGCAACGAGCTTCCTAATTCAATTTTGCCCTGATCTTTTTAAGGCATTAAAGCTTAATCTAATTTTTCAAAAAAATATAGTTCTTTTTTGCAATCATTTAGAGAGTAAACCTGTTATTGGATAACCCTAAAATTTCAAATGTTTCTCTTCAATTAAATTGTAGCAACTTTTCTCTTTAGCAAGTTCACTCTTCAACTCGATATGGGAGAAAAACGTTATCAAAGTTTTGATGTTTTGCTGTAGGGATTCAATACACTCGACTCACCAAGCGAACTGAATGGTCGTAAACCCTGGCAAAATCTTTGGACAAGGGGACTTCCTCAATTTTGAATGCGACACCGTGAAAGCTCAACTGACGAGCGATGTACATTCCACGAAGCTTCATGTCCATCGCCACGATTTCCATAGCCCCGACACCTCTCTTCTCAACGGCTGCGATAAAATCAGTGAATTCGGGGAAAGGTGTGCCCTCTCCCCACATACCAAGACGTACCATGTACGCCATGTTTCGTGGCTCGGAAGCTCCTGTCGCGCTGGCGTAAACGACGCGAGCTTTTGGCAATTTGTTTTGGAGTTCCAGTACAGTCAAGCCTGCTCGGGACAAGATAAAAAAGCATGAATTTTTCTTTTCTTTTTTTTCAAAAAATTGCATAAAATTGACGAAAATAACCTGTTTTCGTTGGCTTCGAACTGCCAGTGGGACAGAGATTTTTCGCCCGGTGGCACTCGTCAAATACAATGAGACCGTCGAAATCGTCTCCACACCATTGAAGAAGCTGCTTCAATCGACTTTTGTACTTTCCTCCGCTCTGCGAAGATTCTCCTATCAACGCTGAATACGTGCTGAATATGACACCCTTCTTCACATTACCGTTAACAGCTGACGATATTTTCGCGTATTTGAATTTGTTCAACGGATGAACCTGCAGGATGAAGATTACTCGTTTAGAATTATAATTTTTTTTTTTTGAAATGTTGTACGAAAAATTGGAAATTCACCTCAACTTTCGTCGCGCCGATGTCTTTCAAGTCTCGTTCAGCATCGTACTTGAGATCATTCGAGACGGATACCCAAATTGCACGTTTTCGTCCCTTCAAATAATTCTCGTAAATAATACCGGCTATTGTGCGACCTTTGCCAACACCAGCGCCATCGCCGATGAGAAAACCAGCTCTCGTGCCGTCCGGCAACAGATGTTCGTGCTGTTGAGACGCGTACGTGATCGATTCGAGCTGCAGAGCTGACAAAGCTCCCGAACGTATCGTCTCCTCGGGAATCGAGACTTTGTACCAGACGTCCGTTGGCTCGACGCTCGACAACGAGGCGGTCTCGACGACAGGATCGGGATGCTTCCGACCGAGTTTCACTGTTGACAATTTTATTCGTTATATTTCAGTTTTGATTTTTCTCCTTTTCTTAATTTAAGAACAAAAAAGGGCAGCAGATCTAAATAAGAACTTCTGAATAGCTGTTATGTTAGATTTTTCTGAAAATTTGCAAAAACGTTCCATGAAGACATCCTGCAGATTTTTTTCGCATTAAAAATAGTTTACGCGATATTACATTTCAAAGTTTAATACTTTAACCCGTTTAAGTACTTTTTTAATTGCTTATAATAATTTTTTGCCTTTTTTTCTTATATTTTTATATTATGTGCATGTTATATTTTATTGCTGGAAAGTCGAAGTAGGATTTAGATACAAGCGTGGCGCACGATTTAGACATACTTGCACAAATGAATATAATAAACTTAAAAATTCAATATCTCGTAAACTGTGCAGATGCGATAAAAATCCCATTGCAAAATGTCTTTATATATTAAATGAAACATTTCTCGAAAATTTCAGTGAAATTGGACATACGAGGTTTTTGGAAGTTTATCCAAAAAAGTGTTTTTACGTTTTGTTGGCATGTAATCCGCGTAAGTCTCAGCAACTCCCATCTCCTCATCCTCGCCATCTTCCTCTTCTGGCAGAGTGGGTTGCATGTTCATTTTCATGGGATCACCGGCGTTCATCAATAGCTGCGACAAATTTTTACCTAAAATAACAATGAAACGATAATGAATTTGCGACAAATTTCGGTATTGCCCCTGGTGAATAACAAAAACGACATTTTTTTTCACACAGAAGCATGCTTGCACTAGGACATACCGGAAAGTCCGGCAGCCCAGTTTGGGGGAAGACCACTCTGGTTGAGTAACTGTACAAATGGATTGATGCCCATGTTCATACCAGCCATACCCATGAATCCTCCCATTAAGTTTCCCATTTCCATAGCTGCGAATCGCAAGCCGATGAACAATTTGCACACACGAAAACTATCAACTTTTTAGAGGACAAATCATTGAGTATTATCAGACCGATACTTACTTTGCTGGAGAAACGCAGCTGGATTGAAGCCGGCTAGGGAAGCAAGACCAGGTGGAAAACCGTAAGGAGGCGCTCCGCCAAATTGACCAAGTTGATTCATCTGATTCTGGTTGGCAAAACCAGGAGGCATGCCTTGCGAGCCTCCGACTCGTACCATTTCGTAACCGGGAGTCGCCGTCTTTGTTACCAAACCACCTGGAATTTTGCCTCCAAATTTTTGGTTTAATACTAAAAAAATAAAAAAAATAAAAAATAAACAAAATGCATAATTGACGAATCAAGGATCGTTTCTCGCCAGGACTTGCAGAAATAGACGAGGCAGTGGCGATGCTCTTGGAAGTGACGCAATGTGTCGTTAAAATTTGGTGCAATTTGAATTTACAAAAAATAATGGTTGGTAACGAGGAGAAAAACTCACCGCTAACTCCTCCCTGTCCTTTGACCAAAGCCGGTGGTACGGTTGCACCTGGTGCTGCAGCTGCTGCGACCGCTGGCGCTGGCATCGCTGGTTTCTCATCCTTAATACTGGCAATTCCAGCCGCAGTTGCCAAGTCCTTGCCTCCACCTTCGCAACAATCTCATTATTTTGAGTAAAAAAAAAACCAGGAAGCATTTTAGGTGCTTTTCAATAAGGAAGCACAGACGCGGCTTTCGAACAACGACACAGCTCGACACAGAAAATTCTTGTGTTTCTATGTGTTTAGTTGACTGTGTCGCCGAAATTCACGTCGGAATTCTAACAAACACCTCTCAGATTGCCTCTGTATGTCAACAAAGTGTTAG
The DNA here is from genome assembly GCA_030522545.1 of Cremastinae sp. A BG-2022a. NCBI lineage: Eukaryota > Metazoa > Arthropoda > Insecta > Hymenoptera > Ichneumonidae > Cremastinae sp. A BG-2022a. The sequence continues at coordinate 16,730 of JAPYYW010002950.1, forward strand.
TCTCTGCTTTCTTGTTGGAAAGCACCCTGGGTGCTTTCCAGCTACGATGCAGAGCAACACTATGGTGCACTGTGTTTGACATGTGGCTTTCCAACAACGACACAGCTCGACACAGAAAATTTTCGTGTTTCTGTGTGTTTAGTTGGCTGTGTCGCCAAAATTCATGCCAGAGTTCCAACAAACACCTCTTACAGTGCCTCTATGTGTCAACCAAGTGTCACTCTGTGCTTCCTTGTTGGAAAGCACCCTTTGTTGATATATAGAGGCACTCTGAGAGGTGCTTGTTGGACCTCTGGCGTGAATTTCAGTGACACAGCTAACTAAACACATAGAAACACAAGAATTTTCTGTGTCAAGTTGCGACGAGCCATGTCGTTGTTGAAAAACCAAGTGTCGAACACAGTGCAACACAGTGTAGCTCTGCGTCGTAGCTGGAAAGCACCCAATGGGTACTTTCCAACAAGAAAGAACCCAATGGGTACTTTCCAGCAAGAAAGCAAAGAGTGACACTTTGTTGACATACAGAGGCACTCTGAGAAGCGCTTATTGGACCTCTGGCGTGAATT
>JAPYYW010002951.1:0-18713 GCA_030522545.1 Cremastinae sp. A BG-2022a
CATCCATGTAAAAACATACGTCAAGTTTAAAGAATTTTCCCACATTTTTTAATGTTCATTTTAATATAGAATTTAAAAAAAACTGATACTGTCTTCTACTCACTGAATCATTCATGGAAAAACATACGTCAAGTTCCTAGACTTTTTCCACATTTTTTAATGTTCATTTTAATATAGAATATTTAAAAAAACTGCTACTGTCTTCTACTCACTGAATCATCCATGGAAAAACATACGTCAAGTTCCTAGACTTTTTCCACATTTTTTAATGTTCATTTTAATATAGTATATTTTAAAAAACTGCTACTGTCTTCTACTCACTGAATCATCCATGGAAAAATATATGTCAAGTTCCTAGACTTTTTCCCACATTTTTTAATGTTCATTTTAATATAGAATATTTAAAAAAATTGCTACTGTCTTCTACCCACTGAATCATCCATGGAAAAACATACGTCAAGTTCCTAGACTTTACCCACATTTTTTAATGTTCATTTTAATATAGAATATTAAAAAAAATTGTTACTGTCTTCTACTCACTGAATCATCCATGGAAAAACATACGTCAAGTTCCTAGACTTTTTCCACATTTTTTAATGTTCATTTCATTATAGAAAAAAAAAACTTTTTTTAGATCTAACAATAAATAATAAAGTTAGATACGAAAAAGGCACAAAAATATTCTTGATTGCTTTTATTTTACGACTAAGAAAATATAATCGTTATATAATTTTCAACCCAAATGAATGATTAAAAATTTTGATAGTAGTTTTTGTGTGTACGATGATCAAAAAGTACAAGGTAATATTGAATTTCGGCCTAATTAATTTTCAATAATATTTATACATTTAAGGTAGTTCTATCAAAAAATCGTTTTCTTTGAATTTTGTTAAAAATTTGCAAAAATCGTCTTTGATACAGTGTGCAATTGTATATTAAATTTTAAAAAGTTTCATTACATAGAACTCGAGATATTATTATTGTCAAAAATCACTATTTTCTATGCAATCTCCCATAAGAGCACATATTAAATATTGCCAACTCTAAATATCTTGACTTCTGAGTTGTAGAACTTGTTGAAATTTTGCACAGCTCTTTATTGTACTTTAAAGAAGTTTCTTCTAGTTTTTTAAAAAAATCCTAAGATTATAAATTTTTTAATTTTCATATGTACGTAGCAAATACAAGTCACCTTGGACGACCTTGAATTTTGATTATGTTCTTCTTGAAACAATTTGCAATATTTTTCCTGAATTAACTTAAGCTCAAAAACCACATGATATCGAGATAAATTGAGATAAAAACTTTTGATTTGACTATACCGATATATAGAACTACCTTAAAATTCAGTAAAAACATTTCAAGTTTGACACAATATTTTTTCCTATAAAAAATGTATCCAATTTTTATATTAAAACTAGGCAATGCGATACGCGCTTCGCGCGTGCTAACTTTGGTTGTAGATTGACGTTTTGAGAATCTGTCAGTTCTTTTTGTGCAAACTGTCAGTTTACATCTATGAATTTAGTTGGAATAAATCTCGGAAGGTCTATTTCATTCTAAGCGTGACAGTTCTGCTTTATAAATAAGGAAAAATAAAATCGCTCATACATTTTCAAAAAAGCCATAATCTTATCCCATATTCTAAGTGACTAAAATTTGGAACGATGCGAATCTTTCTCAAATTTATATAGCCCTTATTTACATACACACATTTCAACGCAATTGCTATAAAAAAGAGGTGTCAATAAGCACCATAAAAATAGAATATGAACGATAAAAAAAAATGGATGAAACGAAAGTCTGGAATGTAACGAAAATTGGCGTCGGCGATTAAATGACCTCGTTTAAAGGCCATATTTTGAAAATAATCGATTGAAGCAGGTGGCCCTATCGGCGTTGGGGCTCGTTGCGACTCACCCTCGTCGTTACAACTCGATTCGAGGGTAGTCCGGGAGCTGATAAAATTCCTCGGGGTGCATAACCGCGTTTTTGTATCGAGGGAGCGCGAGCTCGAGCGAGAAGTACAGATTCCCGCCGCTTGGTGGCGCTCCCCCGCGCGGAGGCAACCACCGAAAATATCCGGGGGTTTCATCTCTCTCGTGCTCGCGGAGAATCGTGGGTCGGTGGGATGGTGCGTCCGAGGCACGACTCCGGACGAACGATCGAAAGCCTGTCCCCAGTCGTAGCGCCGACCACGGCACGAAGTTGCGTAGTTTAAAGGCACACACTGTATAAAATAGACGCACGTTTGTATTAAATTTACGTAGAAAAACAATTAATTTAAATAGAAGAAGAAGAAGAATAATAATAAAAACAAACATAAAAAAAAGAAAAAATAACGAACAGTTAACTAAGAGAACGAACGAAGAATATAAGGCAATCGCAGAAAAAAATTAAAAAAAAAGAAAAAAAAAAATAAGAGAGAGAGACGCAACAAATAAAAGCTCGACGAGAACACACATGAACCTCGCGTGAAGAATAAGAAGAAAGGATCGACGAGTGAAATTGAAGAAAACAAGGAGCAAAAAAAAAAACCGTAAAAAGGAAAACACAAAAAAAGCGAAAAAAAAGTCGAAGAAGAACGGGGAGATAAATAGCGTAAGAAGAGAGAAAAATGCCGCGCCAACAAGCCAACTGGAGGAAGATCGTATTCGTATATATTTTACAATTATTTTCATGTAAGTCTAATTGAATTTTCTCGTATCGGGGACTTTTTTTTTACGGGGAGCCTTTCGTGCTATTGTTCCGTGTGCATGGGAATTTTTCTTCCGTTTCCTGCTATCGCGTGTGCGAGTTTCGATCTGGTGAAAAAATTGGGCCTGCAATTATTTTCACGTACGTCAAACACGATTTCCACCCTGCATACTCGCACACGGTATATACTCGCAGGACGAAGTCCTGGGAGCGGACTGTGCATGGGAATTTTCCTCGATCGTTTTTTACTCATTCATTTTATTTTCTTTTCTCGTTTATTCGCGTTTTTTAAGGGATTTCGATACCGTTGGCAAAAATAAATGAAGCTTTACGTGTTAAAAGTATAGAGAATCGAAATTTATTAAGAACACGATGAAAATTTGAAAGAACGTTCTTTGCCACTAAATACATTTATATAAATTCAGAAAAAAAATCGTCTACATTGTTTTCGAGTAATCAAGTGTTGAAGTTACATTCTTGTGCACGGAAAGTATAGATATATATATTAATTAAAAAATGATATTTCATGGTTCAATTGTACGGAAAATAATTGGACGAAAATTCGAAAAAAATTCGTGTTTACGTATTTCATATGAAAGAATATCCTCTCTAAATTTGAACGAATTTTTATCATTTCGTTATGTGTATCGAAACCCCTTAAGGCTTCACTATGTAAAATATCGCCTCCACGATCATCTACGCATTCGACAAGCACGATTTTTTATCGAGTTTTTATTTTTAAAACAATTTTGAGGATGTATGGGATAGAAAATTGGAGCAAAAATTAAATTCTTGATGTTAAATTCGTAAAATCTGGACTCTGGCTTTTGATAAAAAGTTTTTGAGTCTTGGTTCGACTAATTTAAATATTTTTTTTGTTTAAACAATAAAATAAAATAAAAAATGTAGTGAAACGATTTGAAATTACTGTTGATACAAAATGAACGCTGCTACGAATATAACAATAAATATTAATATAAAAAAAAAGAATTTCATATTTTTAAATTTGTATTCAGTGCAAATTCTTCATAAGAATCAATATATGTTAAATCTCAACAACTTTGGAGTATGATAACTTTTAAACGATTTCAAATTTAACACAACATTTTTTCATATGTTTAATAACAAAATATCAAATATTTGTCAAATTCTCATATTTTTAAAAATATCGATTATACATCCTTAAGCATGTATGAGACAGAAAATTGCAGCAAAAAGTAAATTTTTGACGTTAAATCCGTAAAACCTAAACTCTGGCTTTTGCAAAAAAGTTGCCAATTTTTTGAGTCTTAGTTTGACTAAGAAACTTATTAACCAGAACTTATTTTAACAATAATTTAAATATTCTTTATTGCTTAAACAATTAAATATAAAAAATTTTTAGTAAAACGATTTGAAATTAGTGTTTATACAAAATTAACATTGCTTCGAATATATAAAAAAAAAATTTACACGAATCTCATATTTTAAAATTCAGTGCAAATTTACGAATTCTCTATTAGAAGCAATGTTAAAGAAATTATAACGGAATATCAAAGTCTGGAAAATTGCCTGAAAATACAACGATTCGATAGAAAATAAAATCAGCTTTCTAATGAGCACAAAATTTACATTGGTTACCGAACTTTCCGTGAAGAAAAATACATTTGAAAATGACAAATTTACGTGGTAATTTTGTTTCGCGTATGGGGTATGAGTATTCATTTGAGCAATTAACATGCAGATACTAAAGAATAACATGAATTTTTGATATCATGTTCCTAGGGAGGTATTATTAATGATATCAACAAAAAAAAGTGGGATCATCGAGCAAATAAGAAAAATTTATCGAGTTAATCGACAGTTCACTGTGTCAAACCTCCTTCGTATTCGTTCAAAGCAATGTCTAATTTTTAAAAGTACAAATTAATTCATAACATTATTCTTTTGAAACGCATTAATAGAAGTTAATCTCGTATGAAAAAGTAAATAAAATGAAGCTTTTTTTTAAATTGAAGTCTTTTCATAATTTGATTGTTCAAATAGTTGCATTGACTACTCTGAAGTTACAACCTCCTTAAATCTCAACAACTTTGGAGTTTAATAATTCAACTATCGAACTTCAACCATTCAATAAAACAATTTCAAATTTCGTATAAAGTTTTTTCATATGCTTGAGAAGAAAGTATAAAAAGTTTATCAAATTCCCGTATTTTTAAAAATATCGCTCTTACATCCTTAAAACATACTTCGAATTGTTAAAAATTATGTACTCATTATACAACTGCTATCATTATTTCTGAAACAATAATTTACTTCGTAAGACTGCCTTCATTGTGTTCGTTCCTGTATTATTTTCAGGGCAAAATCCTATGCGTGAGAATTGTTCTTTACCTTTTCCCTCTTATCGCGTGTTTGAGCTTCGATCTGGTAAAAAATTGTACATCTACGATTATTTTTATGCACGTTAAACACGATTTTTATCGTGTATTCGTTTTGAGAATATTTTTAGATATAATTTTAAACTATATCTCTATCATTACTTTATTATTTTTATCATTGATAAATGTTTTACGTATAAAATATTAACCTTTATAATATTGCAAGCAAAAATTTTGTATAAATACCGTAGTTATATTGATTACATTATTTTTAAAACCTTCTTATTGTTAATCTATCCCTCATCGCGTTGCACCCAACTATATTTTTAGAACGTTTCCCCGTCGCCGCAGTTTTCTTTTTATTTTACATCCAGTAAAAAATTATGTTTACATAATTATTATTTTATACAAAAAATGAATTATTTCCAATATTCTTACGATAGTTTTTCTTACCGAAAACTCTGAATTGTTTCTATAATTATTGTTATTGTTTCTTATATTATTATTTAAGACTTATTGTTAATAATATAAAAAGTTATTATACTATTTACTAATTATGCATCGAAAAGAATAATGTTAATAAAAAATCATTGTTATAATTATCCCGAACGAAAACTTGAATAAAGTTTTGTTTACTAGGATTTATCTGCATTGATTTCCTTTATCAATTGGGTTCGCTTTTATTCTTGACTTGTTAAAAAAATTGCGCTTGTATAGTTATATTTTTATGCAAATTGAATGTATACTGACTTCACCTTGGTTGATAATGATGTAATAATCATAATAATAATAATCATATTATATCCATTGTTTTTTCTCTCAATCATCTCAATAACAAATCCTTTAACAATAAAATTTTATTGAAAGTATATTTTTAAACAAAAATAACGTTATGGTCAATATATTTAAATATTTTCTCTCACTAATTTAGATAATCATTTTGTTTTCTTCTGACAATAGTATTATAATAATAAATAAAATGATATATTTTACATCTTGGATCTCATTTTGAAACAGCAGAATAGTAATTTTTTAAAATTGTATGTCGCGTTTTTTAACAAAAAATTATACAATGGTTAATATAATCGTATATTCTCTTATTCGTCTTGATAATGTTTTTTTTTTAATTTTGAGCTATGTATATCATGATAATTTATATATTTCTTAATTCTATAATATTATTTTTTAAATAATAATGTGTAACGGTTGATATCACATATTCTTTCTCGCTCTTCTTAATAATGAGATATTTTTCTTAATAATTTTCTTGACAATCATTAATGATAAATGATAAAAATATATTTTTATCATTACTATTCTTTCTTTTTAATAATAAAACATTCTTAATAAATAAAAAATATTCATAATTCTTAATAATAAAATAATAAAAATGATAAAAATAATTTTTTTTCAACAATAACATAATTTATTTGAATTGGATTTATTGTTAACGTAGTCGAATATTCTCTCTCGTTCGTCTTGATAATGTTTTTTTTTTCATTTTTGACCAACATCATGATGATCTATATATTTCTTAACCGTCGAATGGGCGCGTCAAAAATGTGACGCGCAAGGGCACGTGAGGTCTTCGTCTACCCCAATTTTAAATTGTTATCAAAAACCTAATATATAACATTTCATAGTTTTTTTGCAGATAATTGTTATATTTAACATGTTTTCGAATAAGTTTTGAGAAAAATTTTCCATTCGATAGAAAAATACCTTAAAAAAGTATTTAAAAAAAACTTGACGAGAAATTTGCGTGGTAATACGCGAATTCAAATTTTCTGGGGTCCAAAAAGCGCTCTCGTCCGAGGGTTGATTCTATAATATAATTTTTTTTAAATAACGTGTAACAGTTGGTATTATCACATATTTTTTCTCGCTCTTCTTAGCATTGATTTAAAAACTTGATTTAGTTATTAAAAATAACACAATTAATTTACTTAAATATTTTGTTTCAACCCCATACAATTTTTTTAACAATAATAATATAGTGGTTAACGCAATCTTATTTATTTGTCGGGTAATAAATTCAAGAAAAAAAATCCTTTGTATATAATAAGGACATATATTTTGTATATGTATATTTTTTTCCCCCTGTCGCGTATGGGAGCTTTTTGATCCTGTGAAAAAATGCGTCAACGGCGAGTTCCTCCCTTATCGAGAATAACGGCTGCGTGAGCTGCACAATGGGACACGGACACACGTAGGCGCGAGGGTGTATTCGTGGAGGGGTGTACACACGGGCGAGGGGGATGGAGGAAAGCTCTGGGGCATGTGTGCGCGTGTTTTGAAGCTTGGGCGAGGACACGAAGGAATAATATTCGGGGTGGGCGCGCTCTCGGAAGTTTACGGCTCGTCATTTAGTGCATATTCGAGAAATCGTTAAGGTTATTCTATCAAAAAATCGTTTTCTTAGGATTTTGGTTAAAAATTTGCAAAAATCTTCTTTGATACAATGTGCAGTTTTATATTAAATTTTGAAAGGTTTCACTACGTTGGACTCGAGATATTTATTGTAAAAAATCACTATTTTCAGTACTCTCCCGCATACTGAGAAAAAATGTTGGTTGAATCAACCAATTGTTGATTCAAAAAATATTGGTTTGAATCAACTGAAATTTTGTCGAATCAACCAAATTTCAGTTGATTCAATCAACATTTATTCTCAGTGCATAAAAGAGCACTTGTTAAATATTGCGATTATCAATCCTAAATATCTTGAAATCTAGATGGTGATTTTAGTTTTAAAAAAAAACTAGTTAGTTTTTAAAAAAATCCTAAGATTGTAATTTTTTAAATTTTCATACATACGTAACAAGTACAGGTCATCTTGGATGACCTTAAATTTTGAGTATGTTATTCTTGAAACAATTATCAACAACTTTTCTTAATTGATTTAAGCTCAAAAACCACATGGTATAGATAAAAACTTTTGATTTGGCTGTACCGATGGAAGAACCCTTAGCGAGATCGGTCGTTCAGCGTTCAATTACGCGAGGGCGCTTCTCTTCCGAGAGACATCAAAAGCGACCGAGATGCCGAGAGGTAGAAAAAAAAACGCTCGGGAACTTGAGAGACAGGGGACGTAATTAAAATGCGCTTCTGAACGGCGCCACAGTCGCGATTTCAGCGCGGTGGATAATGGACAACCGACGCTAATGCATTATCCAAATGACCCAGAAACATATTAACACACTTCGAAGGAAACGACGACGCGGCTATTTCCATGTGTTGTTATGCTGTCGTTGCATGACGTTGCCTCTGTCGCTTTATGCACGTCTCAAATTCAAACGTACACGTGTTGTCTGGCCCCCGAGTTCTGATACTTTTTAGACGTACACCCTTACCGATGTGGGTCAATTTTTGTCTGTATGCACTTTAAACCTTAAGGTAGTACAACCGAGACAGTCTATTCAAAAGTTTGTCCTTATGTGTTAAGGTACTTCTATAGTTTTATCGATTATTTAGGAATTTGTTGAAAATTGGTACAGCCATTCTGTGATATGTTACGTATATGGGTACCAAATTTTAAGGGGTTTCACCACGTAGAAATTGAGATATTTATTATTAAAAATCCCTATTTTCAGTGCTCTCCCGTAAGAGCCCCCGTGTTAAATATTGCCATTCTCAATCCTAAATATGTTGAAATCTAGATGGTGAACCTTCTTCAAATTTTACACATCTCTATATTGTACTTGAAAGAAGCTTCCTTTAATTTTTTAAAAAATCCTAAGATTATGAATTTTTTAATTTTTATACGTACGTAGCAAGTACAAGTCACATTGGATGACCTTGAATTTTGAGTATGTTGTTCTTGAATCAATTTGCAACAACTTTTCTTAATTGACTTAAGCTCAAATACCACATGGTATGGAGATAAATTGAAATAAAAACCTTTGTTTTGACTGTATCTATAGAACTACCTTAACTAAATGTAAAATCATCAGTTGAAATTTCTTGAGATAGAATTTATTCAAAAATTGGACAGATCTTCATTAGCATTGTTTTAATGTGTTTGCAAAATTTAAAAATGTTCAACCATGTAGTTATTTAGATATTAATTTTAAAAAATTGCCACTTTTAACATGGGCTCTTATGGGAGATTCGAAATAGCAACGACTTTCAATGTATAATATCTCGATTTCTAGATGGTGAAGCTTTGGAAATTTTGACACATGTTTTTATATGACATTAAAGAAGAACTGTGCAAATTTTTAAGAATATCTGTCTCAACACGGTTTTGCGGTTGTACTACCTTAAGGTATTTCTACCGCGACAGTTAGGTCAAAAGTTTCCTTCCTATGTAAACTAAAGATAAAATCATCAGTTTACATTTTTTTCTATAGATTTTTTTTAAAAACTACAGTAAGGAGCATTAATATATTTTGGGACACTTGATGGTTTTTCGAATATTTTTCGGCCAAATTTTCCGATTTTTAAATTTCAAAAATATACATTCGAATAAATTTAATTAGCCTTCGAATGAATCTAGATTCATTCTGATCGGATAATAATTGTTCCCGTGGCAAAGATTTGTAAATTTTTAAATTATAACCCATCGAAAGGGTGTTTGTCGAATTGAGGTCAGTCAGAGATTTTTAAAAACTTCTTGTGATACCCTTCTGAGAGGACGAATTTTTAGTATGCTGTTCTTGAAACAATTTGTAATAACTGTTCTTAATATACCCAAGCTCAAAAACCAAGTGGAAGATAAACTGCATACAGCAAGTTCAATAATAGATCTTTCGATTAATAAATATGGTGAAGACTTTAAAATTTTTATATATACTTAAGCACCATGTTAAAGAATATATGTACACAAGTTAAATAATTACTAACATCAAGGTACATTTTTATTTGTTAGATTTAGTTTTACTTTCAGATTTTGGATTTTTTTAAAGCAGAATATTCAGATAAGAAAATGAAATATTGTCACATTTATCATTGTCGCTTTAGGGTACTTAACACTGCAGTTTTGTTGAAGTGAAATAAATTTGTGGTATTTTTCGAATAAATTCTTATTTAAATATTCGTTTTTTACAAAAAAAATTAATTGTTTGTGCTAACAAAAGGGGTTACTACATAGATAGAGAATTTCTCGTTCACCGTCGCTTTTAATTTTGACTCGATATTATCATGTCTGATACAATAAAGGTAGAGATTTAGTTTACTTTTTTTCAAGTAACTTTAACATTGTGGACAAATAAGGCTAACAGGATAAAAGAAAAATAGATTGTCTCGTAGAATCTTTTTTACTCTTCTTTTTAACTTCTGTTATTTTCAATAGAACTACAATTTCATCCCCTTGTTTTCCAATTTATGAAGAATATCCATTAAAAAGTTCAAGGATGAAAGAATAAAATAGAAATAATATTGTGAAGACATATGAATCGATAAATTTAAATGAAAGTGGACTGATGGTAATCATGAAAATTACTACGTTGATTTTTTTCAATTAGCCTCGCTTTACAGGCTTTCATTCGTGACCCACCCCATATGAACCTGTAAGTAGATTTAAACCCTTCGAGTCATGACCTAAATAACATCCCTGGTTTTCGTTGGATCTAGGGAAAAGGTGAACAAGTCCTTGAAATGATTTCGAGAGTGGTGGGAAAAAAGAAGAAAACACAAGAACCTTTTACGTTATTTACACAGAAAATAGCTGTGAAAATGGTCATAGAAGTGATATCGGTAATAATAAATATTAGTGCCACGGTATGGTTCATTTTTTCTTGAACGAAAGATTATAGGAAATCATACAGCAATTTTACGTTATTGTGATGGGGATTTTATTGGTTTATTTATTTATTAGTTTACTTTACAACTATTTCTCTGAATACAATTGCATAAAAAATATTATTTTGTTCATTTTAATTGTTACTATATTTTTTTAAGAACCAAAATGGTATATTTTTATATTTTTACACTAAAGTTTGTCTTTCCATAAATTAAAAAAATTGCCCATTTTGAGACTCAAAATTGAAGTAAAAAAATTAATAACTATCAAAAAATTGTTTTCAAGAAAATGGTTTCATACATTTTTTACACATTTACCATAATAAAAGAAAGTAAAGTAAATATATAGAGAAAAATGCATTTGCAAATCCAACTACCATCAATGAAAATTTTATTATATGGAAAGAAATACATGATTAACCTAATTTAAAAATTTCATCAAAATTTACTGTTTTGTTTTTTGATTTAAAAGATCTTAAAGTCAAGCTTTTTTCAAGGTTATACATGGCGTTCTGAAAAGGCTGTTATCCAAAATTTCAGTTATCATCTTTTTTAAACGCTTTTATCCAGTGACTGACACTATTCAAAACAGAAATTTAATGAACTAAATGAACCAAATATATGAGTAATTGAAGAATTAAATATAAAATACACTCTGTCACTTTTTTAGCTAATACTCTCAGCTTTTTAAAAAAAATAGAAATTTTAAACCAAAAGTTTTAATAAAAACAAATTAAAATGTATCTTAATTGAAATAAAATTCGATTATATCGAGTTTAGATTAAAATTAACGATGTCACGGATAGGAAATAAAAATTTTGTAATACGGTAGTTCTTTCATTATACACTATAAAAATATAGTAATACCTATACAAATTTATAATTAATATTAAAAATAATAATTAATAATCATAAAACATCACAAATTTATAATTTTTGGCAAAAAAGTGAATACTAAACTTTACGAATTTAATGTCAAGACTTTACTTTTTGCTGAAACTGTATGACATCTGGTGTATATCCTTTATTATTATTATTATAAAAATTGAGTTATTATCACAAAAATGTTATGATTATATAAAAAAGCAATAAAACTAAAACTTTTTATTCTCGTACCGAGTGTACGTGAGAAAAAAAAACGAGTCGAAACTTTTTGATTTGACTGTCAGGGAAGCACCTTAAAGTGTATCTCAATTTCAACAAAATTCAGCTGTATCGAGTTTAGATTAAAATCAACGACGTCACGGACATAAAAATTTTTCAATGCAGCACTTCAACCATGAAAGTACAGTAATTTACATACAAATTTTGAAACAAGTTTTTTAATTAAAAAAATGAAAAGAAAAAAAAAGGAGAACAAAGTGTGGCTGAATTTTCTCAACATCGATGTAGGATGAAGTCTGGATTAAAAGCGACGATGATACGGTCGGGAAATTTTTTATTCTCTTATCCCGGGAGGCGAGCCCTAGACGAGGGCGAAAAATAAGAGAGAGAGAGAGAGAGAGAGAGAGTGAGAGAGAGAGAGAGAGAGAGAGATGAAGAGACTAACTCGAGTTAGAAGTTGCCGATAATATTTCTGTTCATCGCGCGGAAGGACACGCGCCAACCTGGTCGATACAGTTACGCCTACGACGGGGTGGCGGGGGATCGTGTGTATTCGTGCGTGTCCGTGGGCTGTATTCATACGTACAGTCGAATACCCATCATGAGCTATATATAATAAGCCTCCTTCCCCTCAATCATCAGTTTCTGACTTGAAACAGAAGTTCCTCCACTTATAGTTGCTCTTTCGCGTTCTGTAACAGACTTTACCCCATATAAGCCTGCGCTATACAACTGTCAAATACGTCAATTTTGTAAATATAGTAATTCTGTTGTTATTTATTGAATTGCGGATGTATGAGCGATATTTTTTAAATGGGTATTTGATAAACTTTTGATATTTTGTTTCTAAGGTAGGAGTTGCGTAACATATCGTCTGTGACGGAATTTCTTGAAAATTTGCACAAATCGTCTTTGAGGTCGTGTGTCGAAATGTATGCCAAATTTTATGAAGCTTCACTATCAATTAATTGTTGATTGTTGAATTTTTTTGTGCAATCACATATAGAGAGTAGACCTGTCATTGGATGAATTGCCATTGGATGAACTTGAATTTTAAATATTTTGTTCTTTAGTTGATTTGCAGCAACTTTTCTTAATAAATTTTTATTCTGAAATGACTTTGTATAGGAGAAAAACGTGAAACATTTGATTTTTTCCTCTTCGTATTCAACACCCTTAACACAATGGCAAAAAAGATCCGTGTAATTTTTGAATAAATTCTGTCTCAAGTAATTTCAGGTATGATGATTTTATATTTAGTTAACACGTAAGGACAAACTTTTGAATAGACCGTCTCGATTATTGTATACTACCTTAATAGTTAATATGATTATTTATTAAATAAACTTAGCAGAGCTGTTAACGATACAATGAGTAGATTTTTTAATGTTTATTAGAGGACCCAAAACAAATAAAAAACTAAAACATTACGAGGGAAATGTAAACGTAAATAAGGTAAACGTCCCAATAGATGGATATGTCCCAATAGTTGGACGAATTTTGCTATATTATTATTAATATTAGAATTATTTTTTTCTCAATAAAATCATATGGATTATTTTTCATATTTAATGAATTTTATTTTTCACAACGTTAATTTATTGGAACAAACAGAGACAGGGTCGATTTTCTGTCCAACTATTAGGACATTCTACATACATCAAATATTCAAGTACTTTTATTTACTAAAAATATTATCTAAAATTAATACATAAAATTAATTTTGGATCACTAAAATATCAGATAAAAGTTTAGTTGTGAATTTAAAGCAGATTTTTTTGTTTGAATATTTTTTAAATAACGATAAAGGAGTGTGAAAAATTCTTAGCTGTCCAACTATTGGGACTTAACGTGGCAATGATGAAAAAAATGAACAGGCTTGTGAAAAGTCGTCGATGAAAAAAACGAACCGGCGCGCTAGTGGGGACGCTGTATACAATTTTGAGACACATTTATCCTACATCCCTTAGCGAGAAAGCTCGTAACGGGTAGTCGACTGTATAACTAAATTTATACGAGAAATTCGGGCGAGTGTGCGTTGAATCACACGCGAAGCGGCACACGATCCCCGACGTCAGATGTATCGAAGATTCCGCGGGATATTCCGATGTCGGACCAAATTCATTTACTATCGATCCCCCGGCAACTTCTCCCACGCGATCTAATTTATTAACAAAACGTCCGAAAAAACGAGACTCCGTGTGTTTGCCTCCTGCTTATAGTTTTGTTTTATTCTTATACTTCCTTCCTCCTTCCTTTTTTATTTTATTCTTTCACCGCATTCTTGCCTTCCGAGTTTTATTTCTGTTTTGAGCACCGCGCGAGATTCGCATTTGCGGGAAATCGAGCGTGAAAGCACTTTCCGACTCGCTCTCTCGATCGCTTGCACTTTCGGGGCCGATGACTGCGATCGAATGATCCCCGCGTTACCCTCTTTTTCATTATTCAGCCCTTTTGGTATAATTGTTTTTTCCTTTGCACGCTTCCGCATATTTTGTTCGATTATGCGCATATTTTTTATTGACAAAATACTTTTTATCAGTGCTTCTCAAAAGTTTCTTTTTTTTAATTATAATATTCGTTTATATATTTTTTAAAAGTATATTATCTTTCAACGATATTTTCATGCACTTTCATCATATTTTGTCTTATTGCTTTCTTTTTTTTTAATTAATGAAAACAATTGAATGGATGTTAAAAAAGTTACAACAGTAATGTATATAACTACACTTTCCAAAATTTTTTTAAAGGTTATTAATTACTATCTTGTAATAAATATTATTTTTATTTAAATCAGGCGTGAGATTATTAAAAGATTATTATTAAAAGTTTATCTTAATCAATTTTTTTTCAATCAAAAATATATTCATTTTTAAAAGAATTTGTAAATTACGTCGAAATAATTTTTTTTTATTTGATTTTGGAAAGTATATATCATATTAATGGACAATTCGGCGATAAAAAATAATTTTTCAACATATTTTTAAGTTGGTCCGTCTCGCTCCACCAGACTCGTTCTACGTATATAAAATTGACTGTGAATTATTAATAAAGAACGGAAATATAGTTCTCCAGTGAGAAAATCTTTCCACATTCGTTTTAATACATAATGAATTCTCGAAAAAATTTCGATAACTTAGCAGGAATTTATATTAAATTAATATCAAATTTTTCAATATGGAAAAAAAAAATTTTTCCGACCCACATCAATATTTAACGAACCTGGTGAATTTCATTTAGTTATGCTATCAAGAAAAATTATATTTTTAATCAACTTTTTAAAATGTAATATTAATACATTCAATTCAAACAAATCAAATATTCTAATTTATTTTTAAAAAAAGTTTGAACATATAAAAAAAATTAATTTTCATACGAGCGAAAGTGACGTTTATTTTCTAAATAACGCTCTTTTTTTAGTATGCTCAATGGTAAAGACGTTAGGTTTAATTTGACTTCAGCAAAACCAAAAAATTAAGGTGACATTTATTGAATGAAGGTATACTTGAGATATTGAAGAAGGAATTAAGAAAGAATTGGTTTCCACAAAATTTTGGATATTGGAGATAACAGATCAATTTCGACTCAAATAAATAACAGTTTTTAACGGTAAAAACAGCAATTTTTGTTTTATATTAAAAAATGTACCATATTTGTCTTCAAGTTTATCGAATTTTAATTTTTAAGCGACATAATTTAAATAATAACTTCAATCTCAAATAGTAATTTGAGAATCATTATCGATTAATGTAATTGGGATCAAATTTCCGTCTTTTAAAAGCTCGTACTTTGATAATAATTTTTCATTATAAAACCACGCGATCAATTATGATGTATAATATTGAAAATACATAAACCAAAAATCCATTGGTTTAAAATAAAATTGCACTTAACTAATTGAACTTAACTAATTGGAAATTGCAACAGATATAGCGTTTAAATTATATATGTAAGACAAAATATTATCTAGATGGTGTGGCCATAGAACGAACCATTTTCGAAGATAAATTTTTATCATTCAGATCAGATTCTTCTTTTTCCTCCTTTTTTCCAAAGATCAATATAGTTGTCATTCCGTATTAAAAAATTTACCATACCATATCTCTCATAGTAGATTAGATCTGTCAAATTTTAGATCTTGAATGACGTCAATTGGATAAATATAATGTAAAATAATAATCGAATTTCAGGTCATAAAAGCTCGTCTTCAAGAATTATTTGAAAATACGTACTCGTCTGTTGAAAATAAAATTGTGTTAACGAGTGAACTACACCTTGCGGTATTTTTTTAACCATTTATCAATAAATGACATAAACTGCGTTTAAATTATACAAGACAAAATCTTATCTAAACGATTTAGCCATATGCATAGAACGTACCATTTTCAAAGTTAAGGAGGTCGTGCTGATATGAGTATTATTAGATAAAATAAAAATAAAAAAATATATAAAATGAGTTATTTAATTCCAAAATATGTAATTTTAACACGAGCTTTTATGATGGAATGCTCATCACATTTTTTGAATAGAATTAAAAATATGTAATTTACAAATAGCCAGCTAAAAAAAGTTTTGATAATTTTTTAAATTAAATACCAGCGATTTATATGGAGTCGTAAAAAACGTAGGTTATCGAAGTAATTTTCGAAATATGTGCAATTAATGTTCAATCTCCTATGCTTAACTTCGAAAAACTGATAACGCGAGCTGACGACGACGAAGTAAAATGACCAACTTTCAACGAAATATTTAGCTTTAAATGCTTTATTTACAATACATTTTTCACGTAATTATACGTTAATTATTAAAAATATTTAAAGATTAACTGCATAGAATATTAATTAGAAGGTAATTAAAAAATTTTCGTTATAAAGATGGTATCTCATTAAATCTCGTTTAAATTAAGGGTGTTGAGTCCGTAGAAAAAAAATCAAAAGTTTGTCAACATTTTTCTCCCATTCGAACTCGTTTGAGAGTAAAAATTTATTAAGAAAAGTTGCTGAAAATCGACTGAAGAAAAACATGTTTAAAATTCAATGTCATATCCAATGACAAGCCTACTCTCTATGTGATTGCATTTAAAAAAATGATTTTTTTTTGAAAAATTAGATGAAGCTTCTTTAACTTCATTTATAAAGATCAGTGCAAAATTTCATTTTTAATTTAGGAAGCTCTGTACCGAGATATTTATTATAAAAAATTGCGACTTTTAACATGTGCTCGTATGGGAAGGTACAAAGAATAACCATTTTAAACAATTAATATCTTAATGAACAGTTTCCTAATCGTGAAATTTCTACACGACCTTTTAGAGATATTATTTTATATTATGTAATTTTTTTTTTCTAATTTTCCATCATTTTAGATTTTGAACACATATCCTCAATCACTTTTTAGATCAGAGTTTTTTCTTTTCTCTTTTTTTTCCAAAAATTTTGTCGTCCCCAAAGTATGTCATTTCACAGTAAAAAATGTATCGCTATCTTTTTCTGAGGGTAGATTATATCTGTCCAATTTTTCAAGAACTATTTATTGAAAATACGTTAATTAAGTACTCGTCTGTCGAAAATAAAACTGTCTCAATGATTGAACTTACCTTTATTAAATATTTTTTAACCATTCATCAATCAAGCACATATAAACAGATTCATTTATTCATTTCTTTTCCTCTTTTTTTCAAAGATCGGTCCAGTTGTCATTCCTTCGTAAAAAATTCACCATATCTTTCAAGATTAAGATTTTTTATGACGTAAATTGAATAAATTCAATGTGAAATAATAATTGAATTTTCGGTTTTTAAATCTCGTCTTCAAGAATTATTTGAAAATAAGTATACGTACTCGTCTGGCGAAAATAAAACCGTCTCAACGATTGAACCCACCTTGAGATATTTTTTTAACCACATTTATCAATGAAGAATATAAAAAAAGTTTAAATTATGCGAGGAAAAATCTTATCTAGATGGTTTAGCCATTCTATATTAGAACTAACCATTTTCGAAGTTAAATTAATCATTTTTCAGATCAGATTCTTTTCTTTTCTCTTTTTTTTTCTCTCATTTTTTTTTTGAACAACAGATGCGACTCACGCGGAACACGTAGTCCAGCTGATTGCACCGAGTTATGTTAAATATAACGACTCGGCGAACCTAACTTGCAACCACAATGTGGCACCCGAAGATCTTCACAAGATCGAATTTTTAAAGGACGACAAGAAGATACTCCAATACGTGAGCGGCCGGACGGATCCGTTGCAGAAAACACCCCCTCCCGGGTTGGATTTTGAGGTACATCAAAATCTCGTAGCTCTTATATCCCTTCAATTATCTATATATACGTATACTCGGGTAATACTGCCGGTATTATCGATTCCGCGCAGTCAAGCTGAATCGCTTACTCCAGTCCCCGCTGCGAGTCTCTGACCTGTTTTAAACTTTAGCTGGGAAATCTTTGAAAATCGACATGAAATTCGCATTGTTCGAGCCTTAAAGGAAACATACTTATTTTCTTTTTTATTGGCGTGTATCGTTTATTTTCTCCGGAATTTAATATTCTTGCCAACTCTTTCTCAATTCGAAGATGTGCGTAATATACATTTCTTTTGAGTGACTATTTTCTTTGATTTATTGGAAAAAATTATTGTTGGAAAATATCATTTTCCCCTTGGATTTTAATGTATAAGTTACGAAAAAAATTATTATAAAATTGTAAATAATATGGGACAAGGAAGAATCGCTTACTCCAGCCCCCACTGAGTTTCTGACCTGTTTTAAACTTTAGCTGGGAAATCTTTGAAAATCGACATGAAATT
>JAPYYW010002952.1:0-17286 GCA_030522545.1 Cremastinae sp. A BG-2022a
CGAGCTCGAGGTTCGCGTTAGAGTGGGGGAAGCGCTCGAGCACGGATTAGGGGAACCGTTCTTATTGCCGCCGTTCTTAATGGGAGGTCGTACTGTATATTGTTCTTGAAACAATTAGCAACAACTTTTGTTAATTGACTTGAGCTCATAAACCACATGGTATCGAGATAAATTGAGATAAAAACTTTTGATTTTATTGTCATGGGGGAACTACCTTAAGCATAAACAAAGTCTTCACTTTATTCTTCTTATTGAAACATAAATATAAATAATCTCGAGTAAAAAAAAAGAAAAAAATGTCCATTCTTATCTACATTTCTTACCACATAATTGAAAAATAGTTCCCCTTTTAGTAACAACTGCAATTAAATACAGCCCCCTTGAAAAACCATGCACAAAAAAGGAGAATAAATGTAATAATGATGGAAATAAATAATAAAAGCGATGTGTATGCGAATACTTGCATAGGAATATAGCAGAGAGAGAGAGCAAGTGCGGAATAAGTGAAAACAGCGATTGGTCCGTATCGTAAAGTAGCTCGTAAACAAAAGTGATATCTGTGGAGAGAATATGCCTGGAAGGCCGTAATGAATATTCGACACGGGGGGATATATTTGTCGTGTCGATGGGTGGAGAGAGAGGGAGGAATAAGCAGGGACGAAGGGCGAGAGAGGTGCGTACATCGTCGCCGCTCGTGTTCTCCTCCGCGCGATCCTTTTATCGATACACAATGTCAATGCCGAAGGTTTATTATATTTGCTCGCGAACGCATCGGACGCGAGAGGACAAAATTCGTCGCCCTGGGGGACACTTTATAGGATCGCGGTTAACGCCCATGTAGATAAATTTCTATTACATTATAAAACGCTTGCGTATATATATACGTGTATGTTCGCATAAACTCGAAAGAGGATATATGCTCGGCCGTGTTAACGAACCCGAAGAAGTAACAGCGTGTCGATGTCCCGATCGCATTACACGTCCCGCACATTATTCTTGCGATAAATAATTCATCGATCACCGGCCATGATCCCGAATTATTGAAATCGATCGCGCCCCGCGACTCCATCAACGTTACCGAGAATTTCTTATAAAAAATATGTAACAGCTTTTTTCACGTTGTCAGCTATATTCATTATCTTAATCTTTACATTTTTTACTCTGGCTTGAAAATTGGTTTATTTGTGTGTCTTATATCGAGGTCCGTAATAAAAGTTGTAATATGTGTAGCTGTCAGTTAATTCATTGTGTGCTGTGTGAAAATTTTGTCAATACAATTTATCACTTATATTTTATTGGATTTTAAATTTTTTATAGTGATTATTATTGTCATGGATATAGTGTGCTCGTAATTTTATCCGTCTCGAAAGGCTTGTCTGTAAAAATTATAAATGGAGAATTATAATGTTCCAGAGAACTGATATAGAGCGAGAGTGTTTAATCGAGTGAAAATAAGATAAATTGACAGAAAAAAATTCATTCAATCTCTACGATAATTAGCCACGTGTCAGAAATGAATGGTTGAAGCACACTTTTGAAACAGTTTTGATAATTAGAATTTTTTAAACGATTAAAAATGATGAAAAAATGTTTAGTTATAAATCTTTTCAAATTTGGAATTTTTATTATCAAAACTGCGTACATGTATAGCAATACGTATTAAATAAATTTGAGAGCTATCCATTGTTCTTTATATTTTATTCAGAACAAGAATAATACGAATATTTTGAAGAAATATTTTGCATGATGATTAAAAACTTGATAAGTCTAAAGCTGTTTGGAGAATCATTTTTAAATTTGACACAACCTAATTTCTAAAAAAATACTATTTAGAACAAAAACAATATGAATTTTTTTGAAGAAACACTCTGCATGATGATTAAAAACTTGATGAGTCTAAAGCTGTTTTCAAATCAGCTTTTCAAATCTGATAAATTTTCAAATCTGACACAACATAATTATTTCTCTTATCTCGAAAAAAAATAATCTAAATTAGCTTTAATCATTTTTCAAATCGCTCCAATTCATCTTTTGGTACTTACTCGACTTTAAAGAATTTATCCAGCAACAACATGAAATTATTTAATTGAAAATTTCTTGTAATATAATACAACCGAATAAACCGACTATGTATATTCTGGAGTCCAGAATCTGGAAACGTTTAAAAACTCGAAGCTAAAAGTGGTAAATAAAAATCGTCATTTGGTCACATATTTCAATCGTTACGAGCTTCGACCTTATTCCTCATGCAGACAGATTATTTTTCCAGGCGCGTGTTTCATATCTCGCGTTTTGCTTCTATATCCTCGCAGATCATGGCCTCAGTATACATGTCAAGTTTCTGCGCTTCGAGCGGGGCCTACCTTTCCTTCACACGTATACAGAAAATTTCACATTCGTGCACACACACACCCACTCCATTCAGTTCAGGGGCCTGAAAATTGCATACCTGAGCACGTGGTACACACGTTGTTATATATACACGTTTCGTTATATAGAAAGCCAATAGAACTTGGCCTAACTGTATTTATTCCCGAGTACCGAGCAAGGAATCGTGCACTGTAATAATTTTTCTTTCTCTTTTACTCGATTTCTCTCTCTCTCTCTCGTTCTTAATCTCTTTCTCTTTATCTTCTCTTTTTCTGGCCCTTCTCGCTCCTTAACTCTTTTTCTCTTTCTCCCTTGCTTGTATTCTCGCTGTCTATGTGTTTATATTTATTGTTTTATTTAAGTTCATTCTTCTATTTTTCCCTCGCTATCTCCCCGGTCTCTGTATTGCCTAGTTGCGCTCGCGTCCACAGACAAACGCCTCGTGAAACACACCAAGAATTGCGCTCGCGTTCACACACAAACGCCTGGCGAAACACACCAAGAATTGTGCTCGCCCCGAGGCACGGGTGTGGTCAGTACGAGAAGCGACTCGAGTACTTACACGTACACTCTCGGGAATAGATCACGTTTTCGCGATATCTCTTATCCGTATATATTCGTGCTTATAAACGGAACGATGGAACGAATCGTATACAGCAGAGGCGCCTCGAGCTCGCGAATATTTATTCGAGCTACGCTCGTGCACATTGTACATACCTCGGACGAGCTCTTCCAAATGTTTGTCAAATGCTCACCAGAGTGAATTATTCATTTTAATTAGATTTATCGTATTTGACATTGGTAAATATACGATTTATTTAATTTGGTTTATTTCATGAAAATTTTGGTTATTATTATATAATTATAAGAAACAAACGTTATAGTTTTGTTTTATTCTTTTTGGAAATTGTGAGCAGTGGCGAAATTGTTCTGTTAATTAATTTGATTTTAAGATAGGTTTTAGCTTGAAATAATGTTTAGGGATCGCGCATTGCAGAGTCATTTTAAGTTCAGTTTTAGATCGATTGTAATAATAATGGGAATTTTCAATTTGGGTATATAAAAACGTTTATTAAATTGAGTGTTTTATTATACAGTATTTAAAAAATAATATAAAATTATACATATGTTGATATAAATTTCAACAAAGTGTTACTTTGCGATTTACAAAGTATAGCACTAATTATTTTTCTAGTAGTTTCAATAAAAAAAAAACAAGAAAAAGACATTTATCTACATGTCGCTTAGTATAGTTAAAGATATAAAAATTGATGAAAAATGTATTCTGGGACAGTTTTTTCAAAACTTTTTTAATTTTAACTCGGCAAAAATTCTATTCCAGAGAATTTTTCATCATTTATTTGTATTTTGAGAACAAACATTTCGTATTAACAAAAATTGATGAAAAGAAGGTAGACCAAAAATTATTGAGAGCGAAATAAATGTGTGAGGAAATGATGTCAATGACTTTGGGGAAAGATGAGTGGAAGCGAGAGAGAGAAATAAGTGGAGAGGGAAAGGGAACGATCGTAGAAGGGAGAGGCGCACGCGAACCCTCGGGCGGGCACCGTCCGACCTTTGACCAGAACACACGCGCTCCCATCTCTCTGCACCGGTTTCCTTCCTCCTCGTCTACTCCCTCGAGATTTGTGTATATTTGTATATATTAGGGTGGTTCAAAAAAAAATGACTAATTTTATTTTTTCGCAGACACACGTTTATAATATTTTCTGAATGATAAAAAAAGATGCCACATCAAATTTCAGCCCTTTAATAAATTTTTTAGAGACGACGATTTTCAATTTTTTACTTTCCCATTTAAATAACATTGGAAAAAAAATTATTTTTTATTCGAAATTTTGTAACTCAATGACGGAGTAATTCACATATATGTCCTTACATAATTTTTTAGAACATTTGACGCTCTACAAAAAAGATCTTTTGTAATTTTTTGATAAATTGACTCCTTCGAAAGTTTTATTCAAATTTAAATATTGTGTAAAAAGTCACCTTTACAGGTATAAATTTGTATAACCCCCATAAAATATTATGGTTTCTTTTGTAAAAAATTTCGGGTAGTACAAAATCATATCATTCAATCATTTTATAACTTGAGAAAAATTTTTTTTTTTAAATAAAAAAAGGCTCTATATAGCAATATTATCACTTACAATGACATAATTTTAAAAAATAGACGAATATTGAGGTGGAGTTATTGTTTAATATTTTTTAAATATTTTTTCGCTGCATTAATTAGTAAAAATATTTAAATTTTATACAGATTTACACATGTAATAGTGTATTTTTACGCAATTTCTACTTTAATCTTGAATAACTTTTGAAGGAGTCAATTTATCGATAAATTACAAGAGACCTTTTTTGCAGAGCATCAGATTTTCTGATTCCCTTTTATTCCCTTTTATTTGCATTTTTATCTCGTGTTTTTATTTGCATTTTTATCTCGTGTTTTTATTTGCATTTTTCTCTCGTGTGTTTATTTGCATATTTCTCTCGTGTTTTCATTTGATGGAACAATAAGAATGATGCCTGATTAATTTGAAGATAAGATTCTGTAAGATCATCGACCGGTGATTATCGATAATAATTTCGGGTACGCGGATGGAGAGTTGTGAAGCGAGTTCGAATTAATTGCCCGTGTCCCTCAGTAGCCGACTCCCAATCCCTCCTGTCGCTCTCCAACTCTATACATATACGTTATTTCTTCATACGCACATATATACATATGTATATATATGTTTCACTTTTGTGGTACACGTGATTATTAAAGTTTCTTAATTGATTGGTGGTTTGGTTGCTTCCTCCGCAGACGGCCACATGATCAACACCAAGTGCTCGTCCTCTCACAGCAGGCGTGCCCTATGCTGCAAGATGTCCGTCGAGTTCGACAGGTTCCTCGAGAGCGGCAAAAAGTGAGTCATTTATTCACATATTATGCTATTTTTCACTCTTACATTCGTCCACTATTTTCATCCGTTAAATTCGTAATTAAATAAATTTTCGATCCATGCAATTTTTTTTCAAACTGTCTGTTTTACGTATAGCATATCGTTTTTACTTGAACAATATACTTACGTGCACCAATTTTTACTTTGACTATTTTTCGGATTTACATTTGTAAGAAATTTCCTCGTCAAATAGAGTTGCCTTTTTATTTTTTCATAAATAGCGTTTTGTAACCATATTCTATATTTGCATGGTTTTTTTAAAATTTAGTTGTCTCCTAAACTTGCGGTAAATTTCACTAAATTTACTAGATAATCCGTTAATTACTGATTTAATTAACTGAACTCTTAATTATACAATTTTTTAATAACGCAACCGACTAGTGTAATTAACTAAACACTATATAGGTTGATTAAAGTAGAACAGTTAACACTATAGACAACTATATTTAACTAGTTATTTAGGTGACTATATATTCTAAAGTATTGTTAACTCAACTATATAATTACTTCGTTAGCAAGGCTATAACGATTTTTGAAAATTTTTCTCTTATTATTATTTTTTTTTTCATTTAATTAAAACGATCAAAACGATTTTTAAAGAAAATAATTTTGAAATAAAACTCTTTATTTAACATTTTCTTAAGGGTGTGAGTGTGAATAATATTTTTAAAATATACAAGAATTAAATAATTCTTCGGAATGTTGATTCTAAATATATATGAATCTAATGCTTAATTATAAATCTTTTTACTGAATATGACTCAATAGTTATCGTTTTCCAAAGTTATTGGACTTTGGAACTTATTATAGGCAAGACGTATAGTTTCCTTTTTCTGAGATTATCAATTTTTGTATGCTGTGAGTTATTAACTGTGTTCAAAATCGAAAATGATGGAAAATTTGTGAAAATTTTACACAATATTAAGTAACATCTCTAACAGACTATGTAAAAATTTAATGAAGATTAGGAAGCTTTTCGTTAAGATATATTAATTGTTAAAAATGGCTATTTTTGGACTTTCCTATAAGAGTACATGTTTGAAGTTGCTATTTTGTATAATAGATATCTCAGTAAAGAGCTTCCTAATCAAAGTGAAAATTTGCACTGACCTGTGTATGGCTTTAGAGAAACTTCATCTAATTTTTCAAAAAAATTTCATTACTTTTTTGTGCAATTACATTGAGTGTAGACCTGTCATGGGATGACCTTAAATTTCAAACATGTTTTTCTCCAGTTGATTAGCAGCAACTTTTCTTAATAAATTTTTTCTCTCAAACAACTTCGTATGGGAGAAAAAGGTTATTGTCAAACTTTTGATTTTTAGTTCTATAAACTCAACATCCTTAAAACATGCGCGGTAGTTGAAAAAAAAAATTACAAGAGCTACTTGGTTATATTTACAAAGGGCTGTCTCGTTAGAATACGAGAGGGGGAAAAAAGAAGCGCCGGGGAGCGAGGAGAAGTCCCAGGAAACGCGATCCCCGTGACAATAAAGGGCGGCCGTTCGTCTTCACGGATCCGTGTCAAAACACTACTTAAACGAGTCTCCCGTCGGAATTTTTCTCTTGGGAAAACAGCGGACTAATGGGTCAATATCCCTGCCGACTTTTAATTATTTTTCAGCCTCTTCGAACAGTCGAGAGAAAAACGATCTCTTGAAAATTCAATTCTCTTCGATCTTTTCCCTCTTTTTTTTTACCGTTATTGACAAACTCGGGAAAAAATGGCTGCCTCGGCAAAGATCTCTTTTTACTCTTTTTTTCCCCAAACGCACGTCGAAAAGTATATAATATAAGGGCGGAAAGAATTATTTTTCTCTCGTATTTCATGTTTGCACGACTCTTTATATCCACATGGTAAATTTATTTTTTATATTCGTGAAGATACTTTTTTTTTCTCCTTATGCTTGGAAAAAAAATGAGAAGACTGTGGGAATCGTGCTACTTGACTCGCTTACGGAAATAAACAGCTTTCGCGGCGAGATGAGACTTTTGTGAGAAACTTCCCCGATTATCGCGACGCTTCACATTTTCTTACGAAAAATGAGAAAAAAAAATATATATTTACGTATTTTCTTCTCGATTTAAAATTTTTACTCGCTCCTGAATGTTTTTTTTTTCTTAACGTTCTGTTGTGAAATATCGTCTTAAAAATTTTATCTTCGAGGTCGATATTACGATCTGCACGAATGTCCGCTGGCCAATAAACTTATTTTACGAAATAATTTACGCCGAGGATTAAGGAAATGTGTGTCTCTCCGCTGCTAAATATATAAAAATGCAAAATTAACGTTATCGAGTCCGAGGAGCCATTAAATAAAGTCTCGAATTTCTCATACGAAATATACAAGAGAGGCGAAGAGGGAGGGGGAAGATATTTAATTTCTCGATATACGGCAGACAGAAATTCGAGATTCGCGCGCATCCCTTTTTACCCAAACGATAAAATAGAAATAAAAAAAAAATTGCGAAGAAAAAAGACGAATATAATTCGATACAGGACGAGAGAGTGTGCCAAACTCTATATAGAGAGTCCCTTTTGCTCCCCCATTGAGCAGTGCGTGTGTCACATAATATCCTTAAGGATTTTCGAGCGACCGACCGCAAAATAATGCTTTATTGTTCCTCCAGTTCCAAAAATGCCTCTCTTGTTATCCAAAAAGTCTTGTATATAGATGAAAAAATACGAGCTGACGTTCTATTTTCTGATAGCTGGACGCAGAGCCAAAAATAATGTTTATTTAAATTAATTTTTTTTTATTATTAATATATATAGAATTGAGAAAATAAAAATTCATATGTAACGAACATTATATAACAGTTTTATATACAAAATTTATTTATAAAAAATATTTTTGTTGGTATAAATTTTGATTTATTTATTTTTTATATCGTGTAGAAGCATGTCAATTGGTGAATTCTCGCTCTTGTCTTCTTTTCAATACGTACAAAGAGCGAGTAAGCGAAAACCTAAGATTTGATTGACCGCAAAAGACCGGTAGGAATAAAGGGTCCGCAGGACGCTTGTCCAGGGAATCCTTTTGTGCCAATTCAAATTTGTATGTGTAAGCGAAAAAATACGTAAAAATAATGTAATGGACAGCTGAAGAACACACGCGAATGGTATGAGAACCGGAGGAATAAAGATAAACATCGATTCACAGAGAAAAAATGATGCGTCTTATATAAAAAACGGTCAGGAAGAATTAAGGCAGTTGTCTCAAACATTGATCTCAAAAAGGATTGATATAAATTTTAAATCAATTTTATCGAAAAAAAAACAGATGTACTGGACGATTTTGTCTTTAATTCAGATGCGAGACAAAATTTGAGCTTCATATGAGAACTATAAATTTAAATAAGCAATCTTCAATTCTAAATGTCTGAAATTTGAAACTGAAACTTTCTAAATATTGTCCACGATATATGTTAGGGGTGTATATTAAAAATGTTATTAATAAAAGAATTATATACAGTGCTAAAAATTTGAGAGATGGCAACATGCAAAAAAAATCATCGTATATATGTACATAAAATAATATATATCAAATATTTGATGCCAAATCAAGTTTCCAAATGAATTCTAATGTTTTGGTTGTATATACAGATATTTGTATGCATTTTTTAAGAAACACGCGTGATTGATGAGCCAACTGCTGCCTTAATTGTGAAATTTTGACGAAATACACTTTCTGCGAAATTTCTTCAAGGCTTTACGAGATTGACGGCTTTTTGAAAGATTATCGTGAGACATCCTTTCGAATGGTCGACGCGTCGATATTGGCGTACCTTCGGTACCAGCTGGTACGCCGGACGATTCAATCTCGCAAAGATACCTTCGATCCTCGTGGATTTCGTCCAGGAAAGCCCTCCCGCACTGTCTCGAATGTCACATGCGGGCTTTCTCGACTCTCCTTTTTTCCTGGCCTTCCGTTCTTCTCGGTCTTGTCTCCAAGATTAAAAGAGCCCTGTCTCGCGCATCTTCCAACTATATATATTCGTTCAAATTTACAAAATCCATTCAACGTGTAAATGTAAGAAAATTTTCATATATTTTTATTCATTTTCCATTGTTTATTGGTTCATTTATTGTTTTTTTCCTATTTTTTGTTCACTTTCGTTTTTTAATATTTAATTTAGTTTTTTGCTTCTTCTTTTTGTTTTCTTTTTTGTAGTTTTTAATTTTTATTGTTTTAACATTTTTTTCAATTTTTGAACTAGTTTTACACTGAACGGAATTACAACGAATATAATTAAATATTTAATAATTATATTCTTTTGGCAGAAATTAATTTTTACTTGAAAAATTGTATAAAATTTCCCAGTCATTGCGATAAGAGGGAGACACGAGAATATATTAGTTTTATACTATACATTTTTTAAACTCTATATACAATCGAACATTTATTAATTTTTTCATCAGCCACTTTTTAATTCTTAAAATGAACGAAAAAAAATTCCAAATCCCGTTTTTCTTTGCCTTAAGACCATATGTAGGTTGCTATAATCGGATTTAAAAAAAAGTCGTATTTCTCCGTTTCTTTCTCGAGCGTCTTTTCCGCAGTCTCCGAATGTTTAATTTTCGTTCCTTTCTCCTTCGTCCCGTGTTTCTCGCCTCTCGAGACGCTCGCCCGTGTATACTCTTATTCGAGAGCAAACTTTTGATATCTCGAGTGTCAAGCCTGAATTTCTTCTCTCTGCTCATCGTCGAATACCGCGGACGACAGTCTACATCAAACCCTTTTTTTTCGCGAATCCTTGAGTCCGAATATCGTCTATTATATATACGATTGAGGATAATCCTCTGGCCATGAATAATCCACCGGTGACGACGAAAGTTTCTACAGGTGGTCAAAATTTCTACAATCTCGATCGATCGATTAACACATGAAAATAAGTGGATTCTAAACTACACTTTGAGGATGTATGTCAAATTCGCAGTACATCTATTCGTTTTTTCAATTAATTTTAAGCGCAAATAATAGTGGAAATACATTTTTTTGTCCAAATAGTGATTTGAGGAATAAGAATATAGTGCAGATATTAATAAATTTCTACAGTGTGAAGTAAAATTAAGAGCTGATTTCACTACTCGAGATAGAGACATTTTGTGCAGTCCAATCAGAATTTTTACCCAGAGAGCACGGTAAAAATTCTAACGCTTAATTTGGACCAAGATTTTTCAGAAAATTTCCTATACATGTCGTTTGCACACGCTTTATAGATACAGCATGGTAATTTTTATCGGACTTTTTCTCTCCGTGTACAAAACATACAATTTTATCAAAATTTTCTTAAATAAACGGTTTGTGCTATCGAGAAATACCTTAAATATTACGATCTTCAATTAAAAATATCTTAACTTCTATAGACGGTGAAGGTTCTTCAAATTTAGCACAATTCTTTATTGTATATCAAAACAGCTTATTCCGTTATTTTTTGAAAAAATTACAAATAATTCTTTAAAAATAATTTTCGTACATGCTTACACGAAGAGAATTTCATACAAATTACTATATTGGATATAGTACTGCGGTAAAAAATTTGGAAATTCTTAGGATTGTTTATTAATACAAAACATAGCACAACTTTGATCATTTTATAATTATAATTACTTTGTTTTAGACGAAAAATCCTCAAAAAAACGTAGTAATCTTTCGTATAAATTTCTCTCCGTGTATACTTTTCTATTCAATTAAACTTAGTGTAGATATGATTTTTTTTCTTTTTTAGACTGTTTTTTAAATAGAGATATATACATATTTTGTATAGATTATCGAATTATTTTTTAAGACTTGATTCTTCGTCTGATCGGAGAGTTGACATTTC
The DNA here is from genome assembly GCA_030522545.1 of Cremastinae sp. A BG-2022a. Classification (NCBI taxonomy): domain Eukaryota; kingdom Metazoa; phylum Arthropoda; class Insecta; order Hymenoptera; family Ichneumonidae; species Cremastinae sp. A BG-2022a. Next base: position 11,166 of record JAPYYW010002952.1, read on the forward strand.
ATTTGGTTTTTTTTTTCGTGGGATGAGTCGGCGAAATTTCGGCGAGCTCGGAGGGACTTGGGCGGTCTTACGTGAAGAATTGCGACGGGCTTCGGGCTTGAGTAGCTTCCTTGTAACACGGACACGCGGGCTTCTCCTTTGCTTCCCATTAAGCTGTCAATCTCGCTATAATTACAATAACGTCCAAGGGAAGCTTCGCCCCACACACATCCTTCATATTCCCTCCTGTCTCTCTCTTTCTTTCTTTCTTTCTTTCTTTCTTTCTTTCTATCTCCTTACTTTTCTCTTCGTTCCTCTGTCATTTTTTACTTTTTTTTTCTTTCCTTCACGTCCACCCTCGTATCTCCCGTGTACAATTATACTTTTATTTATCGCGAGCTTGGCTAGTTCTGGCTGTCGAGCTCTTGTTCTCTTCGTTATCGTTTTCATCTCGTTTCTTACCTCGGGGACGCGCATTATATTATCCTTATTTTTTACGAGATTGTCTAACTTTCATCATCACTGCATTAGAAATTTCTTTGATATTTTTGGTGAATTTTTGCCAGTATTTGTTTCATGATTCTTTTCCTGAGTTCCGAATTTAAGTCAAACTTTTCTATAGTTGAAAATGTTTTTATAGCTGAAGGAGACTCATCTCTGTTTTAGTAATGATTAATTTACATGTGAATGCATATAAATACTAAAATTCTACTACATCAATGACATTTTTATATAAAACCGACATTATATAGTGCATTGGATATTAAAATGATAAGAGATAGCTATATACATTTTTAATACATCGTTTCGAAATATTAAAAAAAAATTTTGTACCTGGTGTTTTTGAATGCAAGAATGTAAAAAAATATTCAATTTAGTGCAAGGATACAGATACATATAACCAAGAAACAATACTTTTATGAAATTTTCTTAATAACCTTTTAGGTTTGAACTATTGACAAAAATATATTACCAAAAGTAAACAATAAAAGTCGAAAGAAAAAGTCAATATTCTTTTTTTTTCTCATAAAAATCAATGAGTTTTTTCGTACCGTTCAACTATTGAGACATATATTGTAAAATTTTAATATTTATTGCAAATATTTCATATGAAAACAATTTATACATGATGAGTTTTAAATCGCTGAAATATCAAGTAATTAGGTCGTAAATTTGAAGTAGAATTTATTCCTGAAATATTGTATATAAAAGATAGAAATGAAATGGGAGATATTGCTAGTAATGTTCAAATATTGGGACATTTTATATCTTATCTGAAGAAAAAAATCGATTTATCCTATCTCCGTTGTCGGATGCCGTCCGTCGTGCCGCGGATGACTTGTCGGCATATGAAACGGATAATTGCCATTTCAAAGCTTCGTTATATGCCGATATCCATGCGGAGAAAAATTTTTCCGACGACGAGGAGCGCGAGTCGCCGTGTTTCAGGACAGAAAGAAAGGGCGTAGGGAAAAAGAAAGATGGTGAGGGAGAGAGAGAGAAGGGACATTTGCTCAGCGATAAATTTACGAGGGCCTCACTGTCTTCCTGCCGTTTTATGCCACGGCCCAGCGGAAAGATTTATCATTCATTAGCTACATACCACCATTTATATATACCCAGCATAAATATACAAATATCTTCGCCACAAACGCAATTCCGGAGGAGTTGACGTCGTGGAAAAAGAAAATGATGATTTATGAATATTATTACCGATTTAAGTTCTCCAACGGGTATTATTCCCTTAGCCACCTTTTTTCGACTCTGAAAAAAAGAATTTCACTCGTATAGTATTTTTTTTTAATTATAGGGCAAGGTTTTAGAGATGTTTCAATTTATTTTTCTCCATAATTGGGCAATTCGACCAACATGGACACTTGATGAGCTATGTTTCACGTGTTTCATTTTAAAAATACAGCAATAATTTATCTATGCATATGTGTTACAAAGATTTATATGTCATACGTCATATATATTACGTATATAAAAGATAAATATTTGACTTTTAACTTTTATTATATAGTGAAAAAAATTGTTAAATTTTTAAAAATAAATTTGTAGAAAATTTGATAATTAAAAATTTTCTTATTTAATACTTATGAATACGTGAATTTTACTTACATTAAATAAATCATTCATGATTTATTAACAATAATATTGCATAATTTAATTTTACGTGAAGAATCTATAATACCTGTGTCAATTTTCAGAGATATTTTTAAAAGATATATATTGTTTATTCCACATATTTTATAATAAACAAATAAATTGTCTCATAAACTCTGAAAAACAAAAAATTCTTTGCTAAACCAAACTTTATTCTTATGAAAAAGTTTTTAATAACTAGGAGTCACGTCGAAAAACTTTTTCATTAAAAATTTTTGCTTCGGATTTATATTATACACGGAATACCTCGAGCTGAATTTTTTCGACGCGATACCCATGAAAATACGGAGGACTTTGCTTCGGGACACGGTTCTTCTCTCTCGGCAATCGGGGTATTTCTTATCGCTGACGAAAAGCGGCAAGTTTGCACTGCGATTTCTTATCAGCGAGTTCAAACGACCCGATCGACCGGGCAACCTCCGGCTGCTTCTCGATTGCGAAAACGAGAATTTCGTTAAAAATTCTTCCCTCCGACCCACTCTCGAACCTTTTTTTTTCTCCACAAATCAGACACACTTTTATTTTCGCTGACTTTCAAAATTTTATTAAAAAACAGCAACCAAGACGAGATTTGCAATTAAAAAATTCCCGAGAGTAACAAAGCAGAGAAAAAAAAGCAAGTATATAAAACTGTGGAAAAATTTGAACAATTTTCATGCACTCTGGAATTAGCAAGATTGTGAAATATCGACGATAACAAAAAAAAAAGATACTGCATTTTGTTTGAGCGTACGAACTCCGTATGAATTTTCCGACGTCTTGTAATTACGCCGCTGCGTTTTTTAACTCATTTCCTCGCGATACTTTCCATACGCATTATCCAGGGGTTCTTTTTTTTCCTCGTCATTTTCTTCGATCTCTATTCAGCTTTCTCGTCCCTGGCGTTCAGATAAATCCGCGAAAGACGATCGCGGGGATCGTGCGCTATAATTACCGTCGCGGCGAGGCGGTAATTACGCCCCGGACGCGGCCCTCTGAGAGAATGGCGGAGAGAGGGGGAAAAGAGAGAGAGAGAGAGAGAGAATAAAAAAACAACTTGTCCTGCTCCTGGCAGCAAACGATCACTTCACTGCGTAACGCCGGCTTCGTAATAACTTTGCGTGACTCGTACACTTTTCCGAAGGATCTGGCATATATATATGCACACGTTTCTGTACACACATATTTGATCGAATTTCGTATGCATGTATATTACGCTCCTTCGAGCATTCTTCGCTCATCCCTGCTCATGAGCCGCAAATTTTTATTTTTCACTCTTTTTCTCGGACTCTTTTTGTTTTCATTACGCATACAGGACAATTTTGAGCCGGTCGGGCTTTTCAAGGGAATATATTTACTTTTTAGAATTACAAACTTTATAAATTTTAGAGGTTGTTCGAAAAAATTGGAGATTTTTTTTTGAGAAAAGTTTGTTCAAATGGATTCTAGTGAAATTTAGATTTCCTGTCTTTGCCATCAATTTTTTTATGTTTTTTCATGCTAGATTAATTTTTTAAATAATTAAAATTGAATAGTTTTAGTGATACGGTTTCAAGTTTGAAACTTTGACTATCAAACTTCAGATTGGATAGTGATCTCAACAAATTGGAGGTATATCACTTTTGATAAAAATGAGTTTTTTTTAACAATTAGTGAAATTAAAACTTATGTTAATATATCCTTGCGATAAAAATGTAATACTGCAATACTTATAAACTAAGTTTAAATATATTTTTCAGACATCAGGCATTAAAAAATTAAAAACTTATCGTTTCTTATCGTTAATTTAAAATTTACGAATTTTATCAAGTTTTTCAAATTTCATACAAAGATTTTTCTAAATTTCAAAATAACAAATGAAAAATGCAGTAATTTCTTTGCATAAAAAAATCTCCAATTTACCCTTAAAAATGATTTTATTTTTATTCACTATTTTTTTTACATATATATACGCGCATCCATACCGCATGATTCTTTTTTTCGACGAGTCACCCTTTTCTCTCTCTCGTGTTCTGCCACCGCGCTGGCCACTGGATTTTCGTTTACCTCGAGTCATCGTTTGCATCTCCCTTCCCCCGGTGCGTGGACGAGCTCCGGTTCTTAACCCGCCTCTTAACATTTTTTTCTTCCTCTCGAGGCGCTTCTTTTGTCGCGCCGACTGTTTTCCATCTTCCAAAATCTTCTTTAATTACTTTAAACATTTTTTTATCTTTCGCCACAAAAAATATAATATTTCTCTCAAAAAAATAAACAACCTTTTTTTTTTGAGAGAAAAGTGTTTTTTTTTAAATGAAAATTTAAAAAACTTGGTGTAAACAAAATTTCTCAACGTAAAATAAGAATAAAATAATGTCTTTTTTTCTGGAGAGAACATTTTTGTCCGAATTTTTTTCAAATTTGCCGTAAAGAAAATTTGTTTAAAGTCGAAAAATGTCTACCGAGCAAGCAGATGCAAATTGATTCGACACCATCGTGATGTCTCTCGACTGTTGGCGATATGAAGAAATAATAAAACGAAAGGACGGAAAGGGACACGCGTTTCGCTCGTCCAAGTCGCTCCTTGTCCGGGATTAATTTTTTCTCTTTATTTTCGTATTCGACTTCTTAAAAGACGAGGAGAGATTGCGCGTCGCCTTTTCTCCCGAATCTTATTTACGCTCTATCTCAGGTATGAGGATTATAGCGGACGAGATAGAATGAGATTCGTTTCGACACCTCGCAATATCCTGAATAATACCTTCGAAATATTCTTTTTTAATCTGCCTCAGAATGAGAATTCGGACGGCAGAGGTTAAAATAAGGAAATAATTTTTTATATCACCAAAAAACATTCGCATCAATCATGAAACTGGTCTCGTAGAATTGAACTAAAAACTTTTCATGTTATTTTTTAAAAATATCCAAAGTCATGCAGAACGATTGCTATTTGTTCCTTTTTCCTAGTTGAATGTGTAAAATTTTTCTCGTACGAAGGAATACTTTCACAAAGCTATTTTTTAAACAATTTGTTCAATTTTTTTCTGAACATATGTGTGAAATCCAAGGTTTCATCGTCTGAAAATAAAGCGATACCTATACTGTTGAAAATCGTAATTTGTAGATTCTTATGTTAAGAATTCATGTCAAAGGTCTTGTTATATTTTGATCTGATTATCAAACGTTTTTTTTATAATAAGAAATTGGAAAAGATTGAAAAAGTACGAAATTCGTACTTTTCGGTTAAAAAATAATCAAAATTCTCCATATAACTATGAGAGCAATAAAAGTAAAATTCTGTATCTCTTTATGAAAATTTTTACCCGAATGGTTAGGAATCTGTACATTAAAAACTTTTTTTAAAAGTATAGTTTAATATGTATTGTATATAGCATGTAATCAGACGTAAGAGCAGAATTCGATATTTTTTTTTAGAAATAAATATTTTTACATGGATTATGTTTATCGCAATAAAGCATCAATTTAAATAATATCCATTTAATTTTGCGTCTCATCATATCATTGCATCGCATTCAAGCATCTGCATGGGTTAATGGAAACCTGTAAAATTGCATTACCCATTTAAATTTGATGCTTATTGCATCAACTGGTGCAATAAATATCTATTTAAAAATTGACACATCCCTAGATATATAGTGAGATTTAATTGGAGTTTTAATTGGACCCGACTGTATAACTCAATTTTATATTTTTGTATAAATTTTCTGACATATGGATTGAAAATTCTGAAAATTTATTATACATACTAAACTTAAAAAAATCCTGAAAATGTTTACAATTGTTCTAATCTTTTATATATATTTATGATTATGATGAAAATTTCATACGAAAAATGACTATGTTTTATTTTACACTATATATTTAAATAATTTGTAAATTTCAAGAATTTTTCGTACATAGTACATACACTGAGAAAAAAAATTTGTCGAAATAAACAAAATTTTGTTGTTTTGACCAAATTATTGGGTTGCATACGTCCAAACAAATATTTTTGAACCAC
>JAPYYW010002953.1:0-29835 GCA_030522545.1 Cremastinae sp. A BG-2022a
TCACATTACATCGAGAAATCGATCCATCACATTTTTCCATCATAATTGAATTTCCACACTCGATAAAATTGAAAAAAAAAACAGATAATGCCATTTTTTAATTCACAGCTGACTTGGGAACAAATGTTTTAACCCATTTATTAATTTTTTTATTTACTGATGATTTTGAGGACATTTTTAACTTGACAATTAATTTTTAAATCATTCATTAATCCCAATAAATCTGTCCTGGTTATTTGTTGAGGGTCACCATTTGATAATTTACAAGAAATCCCCATCACATCACATCGAGAAATCGATCCATCACATTTTTCCATCATAATTGAATTTCGACACTCGATAAAATTGAAAAAAAAACAGATAGTGCCATTTTTTCATTTCCTGGTGATTTTGAGGACAGACATTTTTAACTTGTCAATTAATTTTTAAATCATTCATTAATCCCAATAAATCTGTCCTGGTTATTTGTTGAGGGTCACCATTTGATCATTTACGAGAAATACAAATGGACGACCATAATTCTGGTGAGAGCTTAATCACGGCTCACCACTTGCTGTGCCTTGACCACACATGTGACCACGGATTCACTTCGCACAACCGATCACGATTGTTCATCATTGTCTCGAGGGCCTTATATCCTGGCCAGCTTAAATGAATTATTTTTCGAAAAACTAAAAGTCGAAGAAAAACTTTCGTGAAAAATGACGATCGAAAGGAAGAAACTGATGCGACGTACTTCGGTCAATTTGGCTTCGTATGTTTCATCTATGAAAAAGGGAAAAAAAACCGCGAGGATCGAGCCCTGGAAATAAATTCGGTAGGATTTCGCGAATAAAAAAAAAATAAAAAGAAAAAAAGCATCCTTCCCGAGAGAAAGGTTTTCTGGCAGCCAAAATCTTAGTTACAAATGGATCTCCATTACGTTTGAAAAGTGCAAAATGACTCTGGAAAGTCCTCGAGCTTCTCTCGAAATTCTTTCTCCTCAGGAATCCCAAGGAGAAGCAATTCCATGCACGTTCGAGCGAAGTTATTCAATTTTTTTGTTTCCCTCGGGTCATTAAATTTGACATGCAAATAAAAAAAGTTTAAGCTCGCCTAAGCTCGGGGAATGCCCAACGCGAAAATATCAAAATTTTTGTCATTCGAAGAAAAAGGTAAAAGGGATTATTTTTTTTTTCATGCTTACCACGAGAATTCGATGAAAAAAAATTAATTTAAGGGCCCGACGTCGCTTCTTGAACACGCGAAACGTCTAAAAAAAAATAGGGGAAGAAAAATAAACTTTGCATCGTCATTTCAATTACGGTTCCTCGTTCGTGAATTTGCGCACGACTTGCCTATGGCCCTTAACACATTATTATCCCCTCGAATAAATCCTCGGCAAGAGAGAAAAAGAGAGAGAGAGGAACAAAGAGCGGACGTAATGAATGATAAAAAAGAGGGGATCCTTTGTTTACAAAAAAAAATGAAAGAAAAAGAGACGGGAAAAGCGGAGAAAAAAAAATGCAGAAAAACGAATCGCTATGAATTTAGCATCGTTCCGAGCTGGCTCTTCTTTCTCTCGCGAGTTCTGCGCTAAATTATTGGGGTTTCTAGGGTGCGCGACACGGTTGAGCCTCGACTTTACTCCCGTGAAAGGCTTTCCAGTCCCCCCCCCTCCCGCCCTTCACCCTTTTCGCTCGCTCGTATTGCGACAAAAAGAGGATCGAAAGAAAAAAGGGAACGAAAGGGGAAAAAACCTGGGGAAGAATGATCCCTGGGACGTTTTTAACCCCCTTGTTTTGTAACTCCTAATCCTATTTTTTCTCGATACACGATCCAGTCAAATCAACCCATATTCCAGCGACTTTGACTTTTCCACCTTTCAATGCTAATGTTAAAATGATCGCTTTTAATGCCATCCCTAATTAGCATTTTCTACTAAACAACTTATAGGAAAGTTTTCCAGAAGTAATCCCATCGAAGATGTGCAAAAGATTGAGAATTTTAAAAGGGACGAGATGATAAAGGTTTTTAAAAGGGCTGAGGGACTCAAAAGGGATACTTTTGGAAGCTTTTAAAAAAAGCTCAAAGACAGAGAAAGGATATTGGCCATCATGAAACCAAAGATTTATTAAAATAATGGGGAGTTGTAGAGAGATACTGATCATCGTACTACCAAAAATTTAGAAAGAGGTCCAGGAGATTAAGTAGAATACTAGTCACTGCACCAATGAAGATTCAAAATCAGGTCCAGGTGATGGAATGGAATAGAGGCCATTAAATTAATAAAGATTTGAATACTGGCGACTTTGCTACCAAAGTTTTAAAAATATGTCCAAGCGATGGAATTGAATCTTGATTGCTGCACATCAATTAACCTTTAAAAAAGGTCCTAATGGTGGAATAGAATACTGGCCACTAAAGTAATCAATATTTAAAATTTAAAATAAATATTTAAAAATATTAAAAAATCAATATTCCATGAGAATGGAATGAAATAATTATTTCACTTAAGAATTGGATACGAGTGACTCTACTACCAAAGTTTTAAAAAGAAGTCCAAGCAATGGAATTGAATCCTGATTGCTACACATCAATCAAGCATTTAAAAAAGTCCTAATGATGGAATAGAAAACTGGATACCAAATTAATTAAGTTTAAAAAAAAGTGCAATGAAACAATGATTACTTCATCAATGAAAATTTTAAAATAGGCCCTGGTGATGAAGTGAAATACTGACCACTATACTATCGAGGTTTTAAAAATACCTCTAGAAAGATCATTGACAACTGTACCACTAAAGATTTTGAAAAAATGTCTGGAAAATTGAAAAGGAGGTTGAAGAAGGCTCAAGAACTAGAAAGGAGGATAAAATTCGTTCCAGCGATCCCGAAGGATTCCTGGAACAACTAACATCGCTTTTAGATTCTCCATAGTGCCCTGGCTCCTGGACTTAGTGAATATTTCATGGTACGCCGAGGGGCGCTGCAAAGTTGACACGGAACTGGGAGAAAGATAGCTCGAGTGGTGGGGAGCCCGAGGGAGGGAGCCTGAAACGAGGATAGGAGGAATTGTCCTCCTCTGACTCGCATGGCTTGACAGAGACTACGAGGGAAAAAGAAAAAAAAGGGTTGGGGGGGGGGATTCGGACAAAAGAAGTAGTTACAACGCCGCCGGCAGGGAGCACAGTCTGTTTTCCCTTCTCTCCTCTTTCTTTCTTCTCTTCTCCTTTATTTCTTGCCCTACCTACTAGCCTGACTCTTTTTTTTTCGCCTGCCACGATACATGACCGAGTTACGATCAAGTCGTTAATTAATGGGTTGAGAGCTTTTAAACGTGCATTCAAACCCTTCTTGTTTTCATAAAGCACACCCCCTCTTATCATTATCTTCACTATCTCGTCATCTCTGGCAACGTCGTATTTACTCCACTAATTATCGTTCTTACTTAAAAAATTGTTCTTATTTTTTTAAAAATGTCAATAAGATGCAACTCATCATAATCATGCTGACAATGTTTTTCAAACAAGTTTACAGGGCTGAAAGAAAAATCTGAACAAATGTGATGGGAGAAAAAAAAAGTAGACTTAAGGGAGTGAACGAGCGTCGAACGGAGGAGAAAATAGAGCGTTACAGAACGCTTCGGTTGGCCCTTGAGTGGAAAGTACAAACGAGCGAGGGTGCGGTACATCGTCAATCGGAAGCTGTCGAAGGGGTCAATTCCAACGTTTAAAACGATCGTCGCATACCAGTACGTTTTCACGGTACAGGTGGCAGAAAGTGTGTAAGGGCCGATAAAAAACATTTTATGAAAAAGGACAGATGACGGTTTTTTTTTATTATTATTTTCCCTCGCTTTTCAGCTATTTTTTTCCATTTTATGTTCTCCTGAATGAATTTTTTTGCTGTCTTTGGCTCGCGTTTTTCTCTCCCCCTCCCTTAACTTTCGGGATGATTTTTTTTCCGTAGAAGTTAGCGAGAACGAAAAAGAGGAAAAAAGATTCTTGGCGGGTATCCAACGATTTTTCCAGAGGACTCCGCACTGACCAGGGAAAAAAAGGGTAAAAAAACTGGAGAAGTAGAAAAAAAATAAAAATTCGCTGCAAAGTTTCTTCGATGTTAGTCAAGATGGCGCAAAAAGCCAAGGGGAGAGCCAGGAGGCTGGAAAAAGCTCATTTTCGTCCCCAAAACTTGAGCCAAGTTTACACAAGTCTACTCAAAAAGTGTTATTTTTTTTCTACACCGATCAGTGGCAAAAATATTTGCAGGATTATTTAAGAGGCATTTTATATTCGACCAGAAGAGCAACCAAAATAAGACAATTTGTAAAAAAAAACTGAAAAATGCTTATCATAAAAACCAGAGACGAAAAATTAAAAAAAACAGGCATTGTCAAAGCGTTTTATCGATCTGGTTTTTTTTCATCGCTGTTTCATTGCACGAAAGTCCGGAAGAGGGGCGAGAAAAGAGGGATGAGAATAAAAATAAGGGTAGAAATGCGGTGTGTGCTCTTTTGCCTGATTCGCCCCCGTTGCTCCCCTGTTTTTCGTAAGTACAAAGTTGCTGGGGTAGAAAAGCTCTTATATATTATATTCGCGCGTGTGTCCAACCACGTTTGTCTGGAAATAAGAAATTTCTCCTCACCCTTAAGAAATATCTAGGATTATTTCTTAAACGTTCCAGAATGCAATTCGACAGAACTTCCGCTGCGAAACTTTCCTCGCGATGCTTTTATCGTCTCCATGATCGCCAAACTTACTACAAATATTTATAAAAATTACTTTTTCGAGAGAAAACAAAAATTTCATTATAATTTTTATTTCCAAAAAAAGAGTCCTAGAAAAAAATCGACAAGACCTCACTCTTGATCGAGCGTTCTTCAGTCTGAACATGTATGGATTTTCATTTTTATTTTTGTCGAATCATCGAGATAGTGATTTTTCTGATGGAGAGAAAGAAACATTTCCCATCATCGTCGTGGTAAGTAAACAAGGAAGAACATTAAGAATAGGAGGGTGGAAAAAAGTGGTGGTATACGCGCCATCGTTGTAACAATGAAGAATCAACAAGCGTTGCAGTCCTATGAAAACTTTGCAAAAAGGTAAAAAAAAAGTGAATAAGGGAGTAAAAAAATCTTTGCAGAATCATCAGTTTTAGCCTCCATCTTGAAAAGAAGTGGCTTTGAAAAAAAAAGAGAGATCCCTCCCTGGCTGTTTTCGACTTTTCGAAAAAAATGTAAGAGGGTGAGAGTGAGAAAGAAAAGAGAACGAACTGCCCGAAGCCTTTCACCTGGCGAGTGTACTTGGAACTCGAAAAATGGAAGAGGCAAGAACCAGGGAAGAAAAAAGTAGAAGATGACAACAAAAGGAAGCGCGCTGTGCAAAGAACGAAGAAGGTCAAACAGAGGACGAAAAAAACAAACGACTTTTCCCCTATCGAGATACATCTCGTGCTCGACGAAACAAAGAAATATATTGCCCTTCTTATTTTATGTTCTGTTATTGCAATTGCGAATATTTGGTGGACGAGTCTCAACGTCTGGAAAAGATTCAGCGATAACGCTTGGTAATAGTGACACCAGAAAATAAAGTTCAGATGACAATAACAAAAAAAAACCATTAAATCACATCAATATCAGACAATGAGATGATAGATTGAGAAATGATACTATACATTTATCCCTGAGAGTAAATAATACAATGAGTAAAAAAACAATGTCAAATGATGATATTCAATTAATTTCCACATAACCCAAAAAGAGGTTTGGAAAAGAAGTCCCTTATAAGATATTCACCAATTAAAAAGTTGATTTTTATCTACATTGCTTCTTAGAGAAGAATTAAGAAAAAAATGTTTATAAATCGTTGCGTCCCAATGAAGTAGAGTTTAAAGTTTTACCACGATAGTTGCAATTTTTTAAATAGTTTTAAAAAAACTAGATAAACCTTCTTTGATGTTATATAAAGATCAATGCAAAATTTTAGAAAGTTTTGCTATCTAGAAGTCAGAATATTTTATGTTGAAAATCACAGTTTTAAACCCAGGCTCTTATGGAAAAAAGTTATAATTTTCAACAATAAATATCTCGATTTCTAGATAGTGAAACGTTTTAAAATTTGATACACACTTAAGCACTACGTTAAAGATCATCTGGGCAAAGTTTTAAGAAATTCTATAGAAAACCATTTTTACCATAGGACTACGATAGAAGTATTTACTACTTGCTGCTTACTATTTCCTGCATACTACTTCCTGCTTACTATTTCCTGCATACTACTTCCTGATTACTACTTCCTGATTATTAATTCCTGATTACTACTTACTGTTACTACTTCCTGATTACTACTTCCTGATTAATACTTCCTCATTCCTACTTCCTCATTCCTACTTACTGCTTACTACTACCTGATTACTATTTCCTGTTTACGACTTCCTGATTACTGCTTACTACCACCTTAACATGATAGGACGTAAAAGAAGAGACTCACGTTGCGTTTCCGGCGGGTGGGCACATTGCCCAGGGACGTCGATGAGAGTGAATACGGAAGCGGATCGAGCTACCGGACGGGCCGAGTCACTCCTAAGGAGGCAGCTCCCAAAGACGAGGTCCGACTGGTGTCCCGGCAAGGGCGAAGCACAAAAGCCGAGGACAGATAGGGCCCAATGAGACGATGGTAGAGCTGGAAATGGTGACACTTTGGAGCGACGGCAAGGTCAGATCGTCGCACGAACATCGCCCAAGTTTGTTGTCTCCGTGGCTGGTATCGGTGATGAAAAAGGTAAGTGGATAGCCTCGGAGGCTTCCTCGAGACGAGTTCCTGATCGAGGATTGTCGAGATGGCGGCTACGGCGGGATCCTTCCCTGCTCCGGGAGTGAGGTCGCCGACCTCGAGGAACTTCTTCGGCGGTTGCTCTCGGTCAGCTGATTCAACGTGCATCGACTAACCGGTGAATCGATGATCAACCACGCGCCGGCCATCATAGGCCTCCTAGCCACCTGCTCTCTATTTATCGGGTTATCCTGCTGCACCTGCGCGACACTCCTCGCGATAACTCCAAACGAAGCGTACCTACGACCTCTCCCAACCAACTTCACCCTTCCTAACCTCTTCTTCGTCCTCGCTTCCCTCTCTTTGCTCCTTTCACTCGTCACTACAAACGTCATGCCTCCGCGAGACTCGACGTGGCCCACCTGACACCGCACTCCTTCCCGGCTCCCCAGTTGCCCGGAGTCATCCGTCAGCCGAAACTAACAGAAGAGGTTCTAAATCATCGAGACCACTCCTCATCCGATCATCACCACCAATAGTGACCTTACGTTTGGACCACTTTTCCTAATTCGTTTTCCTCCAAAGATCACTCCAAATACGTCAACCCTCAAAAAGATCACACTCCTGAAGACTTCATCCAAGGGTATCCACCCTTCCAAACTTGTCCTCATACGGTCACTTTTTCTACTGTTGTCCTCTCGTAAGGTCACCCTCTTCAAGTGTTGTCCTCGTAAGGTCGTTAGCCCTAAAAATGGCCGGCTCGGCGACACTTCCGACGCTATTACTCCCGATTTCTGGCTTCTTGGCTCGCCCGTTATCAGGAAAGCCTGGGCGGAGGACCGATAGACGTGGCGACTTCGTCACCGAGACGCACCCGACACTCTCGCAAGGCTGCCCGCGTACACATACGTGAAACGCGCACACATACACTCGGAGAGACGCGAGCACTAGGGTGCAGTATCCGCACCCATTCTAGCTCGGCGTGCACTCTCGGACGTCAACAGAACTCTTTGAAAACACTTTGAAAAGGGATCCTAAAAAAGATGCTGCCTCCCGAAGTCTACCAACGAAGAAGCGGAATTACTAACTTCCGGCTCGAAGCCCCGGTCGGTCATTACTTCCGGAGTATCCTGGAACGCGGTGATCTCGTTTTAGGGCTGCACTGAAAATCCACGGATCGCTTCATGGTCGTCACTCGGAAATCGGCGAAGGTCCGACCCGCGGCTCGGTATCGAGTGATAACATGGTCGGAACCGCCCGGTCAGTCCGAACACAAAACGTCGGAGGAAAACACGGGGGCGGGCGACTCCCCTCGTCGAACAGTGGCAACAACGAGACAGGAAGGAGGATACGAGAAGAGACACTGCCACCCGGGATTAAGGAGAGATCGACAGAGAAACGGAAAGGAAAAAAAGTAACGCTCCGAAACCGGCCGTAACCGAGAGTCCTGACGTGCCGCCCTTCTCAGTACTGACGCTGCCCAGTTTTGGCCGCTTTTCCTGCCGCGCCGTTTGATACACCGTTCGTGCTGCGCTGTCCCGTTGCTGCTACCGCCACCACCGCGCGTCACCGCCACTACTGCCGCGCGTCGCCTACTCCGCCAGCGCCACCACTACCCACCGCTCTCCCGAGCACGCTCGACGTTCCGACTACACTCGCTACCAAAAATTTTCAACCTTCGCTCATCCCCTTCCCAAGCATCTAACAACTGCTCATCATTATTTTGTTCATTTATTTGCGCCGGATACAAATTCAGACGTCGTTTCATCAAAAATTTATCGTAAGTATTGTCACCGCTTTTTGTCTCACCTTTTGTTTCGATTAATAACTAATATCTCTAGTTTTACTTTTTCAGATACTTGGAATATCAATGGTTTGATAACCATTTGAAATTTGTACGAAGGAGATAGTGACCACTATACTATCGAAGATTTTAAAGATACTTTCATTTTCTACTAAGTAGATATGGACGTTTATACTAAGTAGATATGGACATTTATACTGAGTAGATATGGACATTTCTACTAAGTAGATATGGACATTTCTACCAAGTAGATACGGACATTTCTACTAAGTAGATATGGATATTTCTACTTAGTAGACAACTTTTGCACAGAAGATGCAAAAGTTACTTTTATTCTTTCTGGAATGGATGCTAATTATACTACCGAGGATTAAAAAGTAATTTTAAGTTTTTCTCAAGTAGATACTGACCACTATACTGAAGATATTGTCATCCCTGTGGGGCTATTGACACTAGCTACAAGTTCACCTAAATTCTCATTCAGAGAAATTGAATCCAAATTCGGATATTGAATGCTTTTAATCGTGACTATACCTGCCGCGTCCCTTCCTAGAGGTTCCGAACCAATCGTCGCGTTTCTACATCCCGTGGCGGCAGCGCCGCGCGCGGTGAGTCTACGAGGAGGGGAGAGACGAGGGAGCGAGAGCTTTTCTCCTCCCTTCTTTTCGGCGTGGCCACCGTTTCTGCTACCGGCGTTCCGGCGCTCCCTTCCCAACCCCTTTCTTCTTCGTCTTCTTCTTTCACCTTCCATATTTTCCAGCCTCGCGCTCGCAATTCCAATCTTCGCTGGCTCTCTCGAACGAAAGCTTCCCTAACTGTGGTGGGGCTCGTGAAAATAGGGAGCGAGGGATGGAAGAGCGCGAGTCCCGGGGAGCCAATACGAAGCCATGTGGAAGAACCCCGCTAGACGTCGGGCGATGAGTCGCGAATCCGCCCGAAGTCGACCGAGAGCGTCTGCCCACCCCTCCCTTGGCCATCGCCGCTTTTCCACCCCTCGCTGGTCGTCCACCCCACTCCCACTCCCATTACTCTTCCGACTAGCCCGATCCTTCTCCTTTTCCATCCCCTTTCCACCAACAACCCCCCACCCACCCTCACCCACACCCCTTCCCTCCCCTTCCCCAGTCGAACGGTGGGATTCATCGAGTTCCAGACAGGCGAGCTCGTATTCGCCAGTCAATCCTGATCCTTCCTCTCATACCACAGCGACGAGGCGTGCTTGTCCCCTCGACACCTGCTACGCGACGCTTCCGATCGCTTGACGGATCGTCCGCACCATTGTTTACGTGCTTCCCCCTCGTTTCCTTTTTTTTCTCTCTTCCTCCGTTTTTTTAAGCTTGTCTCTTTTTCCTCGCCGCTTCTTTGCATCTGCCAAATCGTCCGTGCTCCTCTCCTAAGACTTTTTTGCCGCAGTCGGCGCGAGCTTTTGTCGGGGAAGGGAAAATATTCGGACCCGGGGACACCACCCGAGATGGGGTTGACATTTTTTTTTCACGATTTTCGACGATTGATGACTCGTCGCGAGATTTAAAACGATTACAGGGCGTCGATGGAGCGAGGGTGGCTTTTTAAATATTTACGTGTCATTAATATAATGATCAATCGGTCAAATTAAGAACTATTGGAAAAACTTTGGTATAGCTCGATAAAAAGATTTCTATCGGTTCTTGGCGCTTCACAATAACATCCAGATCCAGATTTAACTTTTTAATATTAAAAGTGGTTTTACTGTCATGTCATTTGAACAAGAGTAATAAGAAGTACGGATCGGAATTGAAAGGAAAATCGAAGAAGGGACAAGGACCTCGGCGCGTATATAAATGCTCCCAAGTAACTTTACACCATTACGCACACACCCCGTTATCGACTGATTAATCGTACCGACGACGACCCTTCTCTTCCCACCCCAATTCCTCTTCGGGAAAACTTGAATCCATTGAATCGTGGATAACTCGCTCTCGCTACTGTAAATCATTTCTTTTTCCAGCCGAGAAATATCGGAAAAGATTGAACTTCGTTAAGTCTTCAAGAAAAATGAAAAAAAAGGGTGACTTTTTTTTCCGAGAGCTTTTACGTTCGTAGAATTCGAACATTGTTAGAAATTAATGAGTCTGAGATTTATGAGAGAATGTATTACTCGAAAATTTCTGACGATATGACAAATTTACATTTTTTTTTCGATAACCATAAAATTAAAAATAAACGAAAATAAATTTCGTTGCACGACGAATGTTTCATGTTTAATTCATTTTAGGTAAATTGTCGTCTATGACGATTTTTCTCGGTGACAAGTTACGAAACGAGAGAAAATATTAGGAATATCAATAACGGAGCAAATATTTGTCTCCCTAATGGATATTCAAGATCGTGAGCACAATCTCAATTTCTAGTTCGCTTTCTCTCAGTGCGACCGAGTTGAAATTCCGCAAAATATTTCGTGCCACGATCCGATACACATTTTGGCAGCGAACACCGTGCCATTTTGACCGTGACAAACGACACAAGAACGAGGATAACATCTGCATATGCCGAATTCGAATTCCTCGAAATGCAATCACGGAATTATTCATTTTACCAATTTCAATTAACTCGAAATTTTATCCAACAGACTAATGAAATACGCATTATAAAAATTTTGGAAAAAAAAATAATGGTATTAAGAAAAAATAAAGTTGAGACGAATCGATGATTTTTCTTTGCAAAAAATAGAATCAGATGGGAAAAATATGAGATTTCCTTCCCATCAAATTGCTATCGTGATAGGATTTTCAGCACTTTGTAAAATAATTCAAGGAGTGCATGCCCTTTTTTTGGTATCCGCCATTCGATGGCCACTGGCCAAAAATCGATCCTCAATTCTGGACCGGAATTGTCACGAGAGATTAACGACAATGGGATTTCGAAAGAATCGCCCTACACCGAATCACAATGATTTTTACGACTTTTTCATGATCCTCGATTATTTATTTTCGCATTGTCATTTTTTCCCCCCTCCATTTTCGAATAAAACGAAAAAGCGAAACTGTGTCGTTAAACTTTTTTTTTTTTCGAAAAAAATGCCTTACAGCAACGACCCGAATTGTCGCCTCGAACAGGGTCGTTAGTTCAATTTTTATCATCGTCATTTTTTACAATATCAAGATGCGAAAAGTGGCAAAAAATAAAATAAGAAAAAAATAAAGTACGAGGGGGGGAAAAATGTGTTTACGTGACGTAAAAACGCTCTAACAATTTTATCGTGTTCTTTTTCCGCGTGCAAGGCTTTTGCGGCCGACAGCAAGCGTAAGCTCGCGAGCGAAAGCTTTCGACTATTACCTTCGAGACTTTTCGTCCTTTTTCCCAGGCTCTCGGCCTCGAGCGAGCGAGCGAGACGGTGAAGCAACAAAAGGCGCGAAAAGTCGTGCCAGGATAAGAAAGTGTCACAAGCGGTTTTCATGACGGCTCAATGGGCATGCATGAGCTTTTTTCTCCAGTCTCTATTTCAGTCTCGCCGAAGATAAACTTCCCATCGCGAAGTCTCGCCGAATATTCGACGAAAAGTGTATCGAAAATCCTTTTTTTATCCTTTTTTTCCACCCCCTTATTTCCCGCAATTACAAAACAGCAATAATACTTTTATTATTCCAGTTCCTGCTTGCACGAATAAATTTTAAATGCACTTTATTATTTTAGTGATTAAATGACAGAAGGTCGAGTGAAACTTTTCATTTTGCACAGATTTTGTGGAAAAAATTATAATTTTTTTGTTACGAAGTGCAACGTGGCTGCTTTTTTTCCATTTCGAGGTGTTTGAATTGATTTTTTGGGATTGATGATGAACTTCGTGATTTTATAAAAAATAGGATATTTGATTGACTAATTTCATGTAGATAATAAGAATGTTACTCACTAAACTATTCACTTTTCGTACGATTGAAAATAATTGGAACTGACACTCGATTGCACTTGTCGAATTTCTACAAAATGTTTTTTGGTGGCGAACTACCCTGGAAGACCCGACACGTCTTACCCCGACACTTGACACTGGCCAACTGATTCCAAATTTCGTCATAAAACCGAACAATTAAGGCCTTAATCGGTTTTTCACTCGACCTCGACCGATCACCATGGAAACCTTAAAAATTTCTTGAAGCTTCTTTGAAATACTATAAAACACTATATCAAATTTCAACAAGTTCTACTTTTTAAAAGTCAGGATATTCAGAGTCGAAGATTACTACATTTAATTCATGCTCTTATAGGAGAGTACAAAAAAATTGTGATTTTCGATAATAAATATCTGGAACTCTATGCAGAAAAAATATTCAAAAATTGAATACACATATGCACATGGCATCAAATATAGTTTGTGCAAAATTAAAACAAATTCCTAAAAAAATCAAGTACCTCAAGATACGAGCATAAAAGTCATTCTTTTCTTTTTTTTTCTTCGGAGAAATGAAAAATATTTTAGAGCAGAGATGAAACTTGCTCGAGTTGACAATCGATCGTCTGTCTGGGACATGAAAAATTAGTGGCTTATTTCTTAGCAAGCCTCGAGGGAGAAGAACGAGCAAATGTGCTTAGTTCCATTTTTGAACAACATTTATTGTGTCGCTTTTGAGGCAATATGTTTAAATTGGATAAGGAAAGTTCGGTACGAGGTTGCTGACAATCGCAAGCTTCGGGAAAACATTTTCGATTTTGCACTCGGCGACCTCAGCCATTCTCGGAGCGTGTCAGAGCTTTTGTCTTTGGAAAATCCATCCACCCTCTCCAACCCCCTCAATTCACTTACCACCATTCGCTTGTCTCCGCTCTCAAGTGAGCACGTGAAACTTTCGCGTTAATGAAAACAATGGAAATAAATTCTTAGTTCGTTAATGCCAGAAAAGACAATCGCCCATTCCCCCAACAATCGTGCCAACGAATAATCGTGACTCGGATTTGTATTGTTTCGCGACATTCGAGGTCGAAAGGTGACACTCCCTGAGCGCTGCAAGCTCAATTTTTCAATTTCTATTTTACAATTTTATAAACAATAACAGTTTGTTAACAATTTTATAAACAATAACAGACGCTAATTTTATAAACAATAATAGCGAACAATATTTTTTTTAAAGTTAATAAGTTAATAAAAAAATATAGCGATGGATGAAGTAAAAAAAATAGTGAAACAATACTTGGAGGAAGTTTCGTAGTCCTTCTGTTCGACCCCAATAACTTCCCGGCAACTTTATTTTTCTCCCGATGAATAGGGTGGGAGGAAAGGGGTGGGTGAGGAACATAATGTCAACGAGACTGGGACCAAGTTGCTTTACGGTTATGTACTTGAGGTTAGAGACACAGTTACGTACTCGAAAGACATCACAGAGGAAAATAAGAGAGAGCCCTTTTTCCCTCGTTTGTTGCACGAGAGGGGAAAAAAAGCGAGAAGGAGAGATATGAAAAGAGGAGGAAAAAAAAACAAGGGGATTGCTCCAGACGTTCCAAGGCGAAGAAATGAGAAGCAAGTGAGATTGAGAGATAAGAAGCTCGCCTGGGAAGATCGATCTCAGCTCCGAAATTAGATCGGAAAGGGAATAAGGGCTTCCGAAAGTTCACCGGCTCATCGTTGCGCGCTAATTAAATGATTTATAAATACGATTGGAGGAACGAGAGCACGACGTGCTCCCAAATAGATTGATCGTTCAGCATAGATCGATTGTAATTATTTGAAAATCAAATTCATTATTTTTCATACCAAGAATAATCTCGATTATTCAATTATTTCTACCGAAGGAATACTCTGGCAGGTGAATAGTTACGATTTTTGAAATCTGCGCGAAATTTCCCATAGAATTATGGTGTCGCACATGCCACTTTGGAAAAAAATCATTTTTGACAGCCCGAATCGTGACACTCTGACAATATCGCAGATAAAATGACCTTTCTTGTCACAATGACCTTCAGAACAAGAAAAGGTGTAACTCGTCAGTTTTCGATGATTCAAAAATCGATATCCGATGGGAAATTTCTCGCGAATTCGAAAAATCATGTCCATTTCTACCAAAAACGCATGGTTTTCTTGCAAAATTCAAAAAACAACAAAACCTAAGTTTTTTTTCAAGCAGAGTAGTCGGTGAAAGGGACATTGTGAAAAGATACACGCAGAAGTAGACGCGCGATAATTTATCGAGCGCGAACTCTCATTTAAACTCTTGCAATAGCCTTGACTCCTTCCCTCCCACCGCCTGCGTGCCTCCTGAAACCCGAAAAGCCTGACCATTAACGTTTACCAGTTGGAAACTTGCAAATGGCGGACTATTTCGTGCCAGGCATCAACGAACCAACTATAATAGGATTTTGGCTTATCTCGCGAGGCGCCGATTCGTCCTCCCTCTCCTTGCACTTGCTCTTTTATCAAATATACCCCCCGCGCACCATCTCCGCAAACCCCATCAACATAATCTCGTTCCTTTAGTTACTCTCGTGATTAATGGCCAGGATGTTAGCCTCCTTGGAGTCTCTCGAGCAAACTAACATTTTATTTGTCAAGTTAATTTTCTGCTTTATTTTCCTTGGAAAGAAAATGTGTGCTGTTTGAAAATTAAAAAATTTTATTCTGATGAAATTTTTTCCAACATTTTAACGGTTAAATCAGAACGCGGTATGAATTCTTGAAGCAAAGTTTCTTCTCTGAAGAGTTTCAATATTTTTTTTTTGAAATTTTTTCGTCTTTTTCTCTTATTTTTCGTCTTATGCGCGATGGCCAACGGGGAATAATTCATTCCCGCGCATTCGAGCAAGCTTTTTCCAACATTCCTGAGAGTTTTCCGCTCCTCCTTTTTCCTTGCTCCCTATACCGGAATCGCGTCTGAGATGACTGTGAAAATTTTTAAAGAATCCGCAAGAAACGAGATGCACCGACTATTTTTTCCACTCAGCCCCCCTCGCACGGGTACTTCCAGCTCGAATTTTCATCCCCACCGAAAATAATTCGGTAATATTTTTCAAAAGAGCAATCTTGTCGAAAAAAAATATTCAATAATGTTATTATGAAATTTCCCAAAAAAAAATAGTTCAAATGAAATTGAAGAGCCCAAAGTTTGATTTTTGTTTTCTCGAAATGAAAATTATTTTACAAAAATGTCTTATGGATTTTGGTCGGTGTGTGGGTGTGCTTTTATTGGTACAATGTCGGTGTCTGGCACCGGAAAACGAAGTCATCTCAGTCCCAGCGGAATATCCAAGCCGAATGCAATTTCCTTGAATACGGAAAACCGCGACTCCCGATACAGTACGAAATATTCTTTACGAAACACGCGGCGTCTATGAGTGTATATTCACTTTTTTTTCTCTCTCTCTTCGTCTCTCCTGCTCATTTTTTTCCTTGTCCTTCTTTTTTCCTTCTCGCTCGTTTTTCCACTTTCCTTGCCAACGCGCTGCATTCCTACCAGTAAACACGTATTAAAACGATCTTACATCCTCCCTGCGCGGAAATAACTAAATTCTTTTCAATCGTCCCCAATTCTTCCCATCGTGCTCGCGAAAAAAATTGGCACCGAACGCTAAATAGAGAATTTTTGTCTTTTTTCGTCACGGAACTTCGTTAGTGTATTCGCTTAAAATTTATTGGTTCCGAAAACAAAAAACGATTTCCCGTTGTCCATGAAATTTGCATTTTAATTAAATGTGCGTCAGCAATATTTTTTGTAATTTTTATATTTTACTCAAAAGTGTATATTTAAAAATATTTCTACGGTCCCAAAAGCTTTTTTCCAAAAATGAAAAAAAGTTGTCGAAATGATGCTGTAATTAGAATTCGTTTTATTATAAAAATACAATTTAATTTTTAAATAATTAGCACGATTATAACATTTTTAGTAGAATACTGTTGTATACTTTCTCCCAGTGAATTTTCAGTGCAGACAGGAAAATTTATTTACTAATTATATGAAATTAAATATATTTTATTTAGAATCTGTCCCAAATATAATTCATACTGCTTAAAAATGTGTATAACCCCCAAAAATTAGCATAATTATAACATTTTTGATAAAATGTCCAGATAGAAAAATTTCATTACTAATTATGAAATTAAATATATTTTATTTAAAATCTGTCCTAAATATAATTCATGCTACTTACAAATATCTTTAATTCCAAACAATTAGCATATTTGTGACATTTTTAGTAAAATACTATCGTATACTTTCTCCCAGTGAATTTTCAGTGCAGATAGGAAAATTTCTTTACTAATCATGAAACTAAATATATTTTATTTAGAATCTGTCCCAAATATAATCCATGTTACTCATCTTTAATATCTTTAATCCTAAGAAAATTATCATAATTGTCATATTTTTAGAACGATCTACTATCGTAATTTCCCCTGGTGAATTTTCAGTGGAAATAGAAAAATTTCCCGACTAATTATGAAACAAAATGTATTTCATTTAGAATAATGAATACTACTTAAAAATATATTTAATCCTAAGAACATTATCATAATTATTACATTTTTAGAACGATTTACTATCGTACTTTCCCCTGGTGAATTTTCAGTGGAAATAGAAAAATTTCCCTACTAATTATGACACAAAATGTAATTCATTTAGAATAATGAATACTACTTAAAAATATCTTCAATCCTAAGAACATTATCATAATTGTCACATTTTTAGAGCGATCTACTATCGTACTTTCCCCTAGTGAATTTTCAGTGGAAATAGGAAAATTTCTCTCCTATAATTATGAAACTAAATATATTTCATTTAGAATAATCAATACTACTTAAAAATATCTTCAATCCTAAAAAAATTATCATAATTGTCACATTTTCAGTACGATCTATATTTACTACGATCTTTTAGTACTATCTTCCTCCCCCCCCCCCAGTGAATGTTCAGTAGAAACAGGTAAATTTCTTGGCCAGTGCGAGGAAGAAGATTGACGAAAAATTCTAAAATCGAAGGCAAAAGCTAAAATTTGTCTCCGAGTCGTGGACCGGAGTGTCTCTCTCTTTCTTTTTTTCTTTTTTTCCTCTCTCTCTCTCTCTTTTTTTTAATATTCCTCTCCGCGAGTTTTTCTGTGCCGCGGGTGCGTGAACCGTGCGGACGTATGAGCGCAGTCGCATTATCGATCATCCCTCCCCTCCTGGACCATCCCCTCCTCGGTCGTCTCGTTTCCCGAGCGTCCCTCCCGCCCTCCCGAACCCCGGCGAGCTTCCGAGGGTCTGTCAACCCTGCAAATTTCAACGAACCAGTGGTCCATGGACCAGCGTCCCGGTACGTCCTCCGCTCGTTCCTTCGAATGAAATATTCCCCGTTAATCGCGAGCTTTGCACTCGCGAGGCCAAAAAAATTCGCTCGGATGTCGTTTCGCGTCGAAAAGTAGAAAAAGCCATCCTTGCACGACTTTTTTTTCATTTTTCCTCTTTTATTTTCTTTTTTCGTCCATTTTCGTTTTTTTTTTTTCGAAAATCGCGTCATGAGCTTTTGGGTTCGAGCGGTTGGCTCGAGTCCGACGCGCGCGAGAACCCGATCCCCGGCGAATCGTGAATAAATCGTGCTTTCTCACTTTTTTCACTTTTTTTCCCCTCCCTTTTTCTCCCTTTTTTTATATCGCACTCGCGCTTTTTTCGCTCGGTGGCAACGCGATGTCGGGATTTGAAACTCGATCGGAAATACTTCGTGACGCCAATGGACGTGCGAGCTTTCGCAGAGAGAAAAAAAGTCAATGCTGTAAGTTGAGAAAACAGATAAATTCCACCCTCGTTTCGAGAACGAGGTTTTTTCTCGTACCAAAAGTTTACAAAAATTGATTCATGTGAGAGCTTTTATCGAAAAATAATGATAAACGTTCACTTGGTACTTTTTAACCTTGGTTTTTCATTTTTGAGCTTTTTCAATGTGAGCTTTTGAGCTTTTTTAAAAAATATTTTTGTTATTTAATTGTTTGCGAATGTTTGACTCGATTGGTGTGCTTTCACATCGGAGAATAGTACAAGCAACAGGTTCGAAAATTGCATGATCGATCAACGACTTAAAATAATCAACATTAATTAAATAAAATAAAAAATAACAAAAAATATTGTTAATATTTTCCCTTGATGTAAAATACATTTAATTTTTCCACTCAGGACGTTTCGGTGAAAAAAAAGGGAATGGAACGGAGGACGAAACTTTGAAAAGTGCCAAAAAAGAAAAAAAAACAGTATAAAGAATCAAACGAGCCAATAAGAAAGTCCAAAATGTTGGGTTTTTTGACTTTTTGGATTTTCGGATCGATCTGTATCTGTAACGGGAATCCGGACGCGAAAAGGCTCTACGACGATTTATTGTCGAATTACAATCGTCTTATAAGACCGGTTACAAACAATACGGACACGGTCGTCGTAAAGCTGGGAATTCGATTATCCCAGCTGATAGATCTCGTGAGTAAAATCCACCAAATATTTCTCCCTAAATCCTCGAAAATTAGATTTTTTACCAAAATTTAATAACACATTAAAATCCTGTCGATTAATCAAAAATTAAAACTGAAATGATAATTTTCATGTTTAATGGAAAAAAAATAATAATTTTCAACAACACGATTTCATTGTCTGTGCATTAATGGATTTTTCTACTTTTTCCACTTTTCAGAATCTTAAGGATCAAATATTGACAACTAATGTATGGCTGGAGCACGTGAGTCGACAATTTTCTGAATCAACACTCAGAAATGAATATAATTCAATGTTTTTATATTTAAACAAATGAAAAATATATTTTTTAAATTATAGGAATGGCAGGACCATAAATTTCAGTGGGATCCTTCGGAATACGGAGGAGTCACCGAACTTTATGTGCCCAGTGAGCATATTTGGTTGCCAGACATCGTACTTTACAATAAGTACGTAAATAATTGTTTTGTAAAAAAAGTGAGAAAAATATTTATTTTTTTCTCATTTTTTTTACCACTAATGTCAAAAATTTTTTTAGCGCCGATGGCGAGTATGGGGTGACCACGATGACAAAAGCGGTCCTCCACCACACGGGAAAAGTAACGTGGACACCGCCGGCAATATTCAAGTCTTCCTGCGAAATCGACGTTCGTTACTTCCCGTTCGATCAACAGACGTGTTTCATGAAATTCGGTTCTTGGACCTACGATGGTTTTCAGGTGAACATTTACAGAGTCAAATTTCTACGATACCGATGATCGATAATACAAGAATCTACATTACCGACGGATCAATGGATCAATCGGTCGTACAGATATTTACTTTGCCGACTGATCTATAAATCCGTCGGTAAGTTAGAGAAATGCCTTGTTAATTTATTTTAATTCGAAAAACGTGATTTTTTTCTTTTCTAGATCGATCTGAAGCACATTAATCAAAATGTAGGCGACAATAACGTCGAGTTGGGAATGGATTTGCGAGAGTACTATCCTAGCGTCGAGTGGGACATTCTCAGTGTACCGGCCGAGCGACACGAGCGTTATTATCCCTGTTGCGCGCAGCCCTATCCGGACATATTTTTCAACATAACGCTTCGTCGAAAGACGCTTTTCTACACGGTGAACCTGATCGTACCCTGCGTCAGCATATCGTACCTGTCGGTACTCGCTTTCTACTTACCGGCCGACTCGGGCGAGAAGATAGCGCTCTGCATTAACATCCTTCTCTCGCAAACGATGTTCTTCCTCCTAATTTCTGAAATCATACCATCTACGTCGCTCGCACTACCGTTGCTCGGCAAATATCTCTTATTTACGATGGTACTCGTCGCGCTTTCGGTCGTCATTACGATCATAATACTCAATGTGCACTATCGAAAACCGAGCACCCATAAAATGGCCCCTTGGGTGCGAAAGGTGTTCATCAGGAGATTACCAAAGTTGCTCCTGATGAGGGTCCCGGATGACCTTCTCAATGACCTCGCCGCTCACAAGATACACGGAAGAAGGACCGGAAGTAAGAAGAGCAAGTTCGACGCCGCGATAAGCGCGGCGGTGCAGTCGCAGTCCCTCGTTTCCAGTCCCGAATCCGGCAGACGGCAACGTATCGACGGTCGGTAAAATACATACCGTTCAATTACAAAAAAAGTATTATTTTTTTTCGCGAACAAAATTTTTGGTATGTAAAATACCATACCGTTCATATTATTAAAAAAATATTATTTTTTTTCGCGAACAAAATTTTTGGTATGTAAAATACATGCCAAAAATTACAAAAAAAATTACAATTACAAAAAAAAATATTTTTTTTCGTGAACAAAATTTTTTGTGTGCCAGGTTGCAACGGCTTGCATACGACTACGGCCCACAACAGATTTCTCGTTGGTACCCTCGGTGGACTGGGATATAATGGGCTTCCAACAGTTATGTCAGGCCTTGACGAGTCCATGAGCGATGTCACGCCGAAAAAGAAATATCCCTTCGAACTGGAGAAGGCTCTGCACAACGTTATGTTTATTCAACACCATATACAACGTCAAGACGAATTTAATGCGGTAAAAAAAATTTTTTAAACTTTTTTTTGAAAATTTCTGGTCATTTTTGGAAATTTACGGTCATTTATAGAAATGTGTGGAAATTAATGGTAATTTACGGTCATTTGTGGTAATTTATGGAAACTTTTCTGGAAATTTATGAAAATTTAGAAATTTTTGGAAAGTTGTGGTGATAAATATAAATTTTTCGACTCATTGGAGGTCATGAATGGAAAATTTTTGGTTCCAAATGAAAAAATTTTTGGCAATTGTTGAGAATTTATGGAAATAAAAGTGATCATCAATTTTCCAGGAGGATCAAGACTGGGGTTTCGTCGCGATGGTACTCGATCGACTCTTCCTCTACATTTTTATAATAGCCTCGTTATTCGGTACATTCGCGATTCTGGGCGAAGCTCCAGCGTTCTACGACGACACGAAACCAATCGACATGCAACTCTCGTCGGTCGCGAGACAACAATTTTTACCGCCTAAAGAGAATTTGTTGAGAAACTTTCCCGGAGCCGAGACATAACGATTTTCGAGTCTCGACGGGTAAGTTACCATCTCTTGAAAAAAAAAAAAATTATCGAAGAAAGCTCACTCGCAACGATCCACGTTCTCTTTTCTATCTAAAAAATCTAAAAGCTAAAAATAAAATAACAACGTATACAAAGTGTAACAGCAAGTATAGATTTTAAATAATCGAGATCTTAATATGAATAAGTAAAAGAATGGATCTTCTATGATAATCGAATTGCAGACAAATCTCTCGTTACGAAAAGTGATTATGATCGTTGCTCGTTTTTTCAATCTACAGATTCATCATTTACTCCAGAAATCTTTATGGCCAAGCGTTGGCAATAGTAGACTCTTTCGTACCGAAAAAAAGCTAGGGAAAATTCCCTCCTGACCATCCTTAGCTAAAAGATTCCCAGTATTACCGATCACCGATAACATTAAAGAAGATTTCGCTCTGTCCGACTGAGTATTATCTCCAAAAATTTCTTAACGAATTTAAGAAAAATTGTTAATTAATGTTTAATTTCGATCTAACGATGACGTTGACAAGCCAATTCTAGAACTAAATCATCTTACAAACGTTTTCACGTATCGAGCGAAAAAAAAAATAGAATATACTTAAAAAAATCATCGTTTACTTTTAAATGCCAAATCCAACGGGTGATATAATACATATAACGCGCTTATTATTTAGCAAATACGTACAATTTTAAATAAACAATTATATATATTATATATTAATTATGTATACTGATTACGACTATTAGGAAAAATAAATATACGCCTTTTTTCATTAAAAATATACACCTGTGTGCGTATTTACTTTAATACATCTCATATATTATTATTATTATTATTATTAATTATTAATTATTATCCACATCTTTGTTTGGCTAATAGTATCGTTACTAAGGTTTAAGAAAAATGGACTTTTTCGCTAAACGAAGACGAAGGCAGGCAAATATTTGACGATCCATTAACGTAATGGAAAAGTCTTGGAGAAAAATCGAAGGAAAGAATGATCACGGTAATTTTATGCGATTTCTACTCAACAGTGTTTCTCATTAGCTACAAATTTTTCCTCTTCCCTCGTTAATCTCTTATTAGTCGTCGTTCGATCGCCTCGCACTGGAAGACGCGGAAAAAAAGGGGGAGTTTCTCGAGGCATACCCTGCTCTTTCCAAGAATTAAAAAAAAAATCGTATAAAAAAAGATCCATCTCGCGATTCGTGTTTAAAAAAAAAAAAATTATAAAAAAAAAGTAGAGGAGAAGAAGAATGGAAATTTCCTATGCGCAACCCCGTAGGAACTCAGTCGCTTTTTTCTCTCCTCATCTCCGCAGTCGAGCGGGGCCTGTCTCATATTTGCTTTTTTTTTTCTTTTCTTTTTTTTTCTCTCGTTCTTTGCTTCAGTTTGATCCTTAATTTTTCATTTTTGGCTTTCGCGGAATGATCGCCCTCGTGCCTCTCGTCACGACTCTCACGCGACGAACGAGCCTGGAGGAGGAAAAAAAGTATCGCCATCAGCCCTTCCACGTGCCGATGTACGCCGAACAGTTCGGACAGTAGTGATTTACCGTCAAAAATGCGCTCATGCAGTACGGCAGACACGAACAAAGGCAACACCTGAAAAACATTAATTTCATTCATGACAAAATGGCCGCCATTTCGCGTCGCAAACAAGATGGCGGACATTTCACGATGCGAACAATAAGATGGCCGCGATTTCATGAAGCTAACAAGATGGCTGTTATTTCGTGACGCTAACAAAGTGGCCGCCATTTTGTGATGGGAATAAAGTGGCCGCCATTTCGTGATGCGAATAAAATGATCGTTACTTCGTGCTACGAACGAAATGGCCGCTATTTCAAGACGATTTATCAACAAAATGGCCACAATTTTGACAATATCGCGAAAACAACATTTTTGAATGCCATTTAGTGGTCTTACAACGACAAAATGGCCGCAATTTCGTTATTATTACGAGAACAACATTTTTGGATGCCATTTAGTGGCCTTACAACTACAAAATGGCCGCAACTTTGTTGATATCACGAAAACAACATTTTTAGATGCCATTTAGTGGCCTTACAACGACAAAATGGCCGCAACTTTGTTAATATCACGAAAGCAACATTTTTGGATGTAATTTAGTGGCCTTACAACGACAAAATGGCCGCAACTTCATCATTATCACGAAAGCAACATTTTTAGATGCCATTTAGTGGCCTCACAACGACAAAATGGCCGCAACTTTATCATTATTACGAAAGCAACATTTTTAGATGCCATTTAGTGGCCTCACAACGACAAAATGGCCGCAACTTCATCATTATCACGAAAACAACATTTTTAGATGCCATTTAGTGGCCTCACAACGACAAAATGGCCGCAACTTTATCATTATCACGAAAGCAACATTTTTGGATGCCATTTAGTGGCCTTACAACAACAAAATGGCCGAAACTTCGTTAATATCTCAAAAACAATATTTTTAGGTGCTTTTTCAGTATTTTAGCCACCATTTGGTGACATTACAGCAACAAAATGGCCCCCAGTGAACGTACCCGAGAACGCAGAGTATGATGCAGCAAATGTGGGCGCTCGGCTGCCTCTGTGAGACTGTCGACGTTTTTATGCTGGCCATACACAGCGGACACTGCATTTTTACGGGACTCGGACCCAGAGCGTACGGAACGGACTGGCGTAACACCCGCACTTCTGTTCTCGTTGGGGCTTGAACGGCGTAAGTGTTTGTCGTTCCATCTGGATTAACGGAAGGCGGAACCCCCGGTTGTTGGTCTATTCATTTTTTTTTAAATAATCAATTAAACAGCCCACTCAAGAGTTTACTTAACTTTTAAACCTTATCTAAATTATTTCAAGTATCTGTATCCTTAAAACTATTCGCAGCCTCGTTCTACCTTATCAATATAATTCTATTCTATTTTATTTTAAAAAAGGATTTTCTTGACTTTAAAGTCGTAAAAACCAGATTCTGGCTTTTGCTAAAAAGTTGCTAATTTTTTGAGTTTCAGTTTGACTGTAACTTGCGAAGTAGAACATATTAAAAAAATGATTTAAACATTTTTATTTGTTCAAACAATTCAATTTAAAAAAGATTTAGAATACTTTTTAATTTCTATTAATTGCAAATTTACAAATTCTTCATAAAAAGCAATGTTAAATCTCAATAACTTCGAAGTTTGATAATCTTAAACCATTCAGTAAAACGATGTCAAATTTAGCACATTTTTTCATGCGCTTAGGAAAAAAAATACCAAAAATTGATCAAATTCTCATATTTTAAAAAATATCCCTCATCCATCCCTAAATTCACTGTACCAAATTTCTGCAGTCAAATCTTTTCTAACATCTTTTAAAATATGAATACATTCAATTAAAAAAAACAGTATATTTGTTTAAATATTAAAAAATAGTCAATTTAATTTCCGATGAATAATAAAAAAGAATATTTTTTTATAGTGTAATGAAGATTGTATTAGCATTCGATAATTTAATTTTCCATCATTGGCACAAAAATGAAGACTGATAGCGTCATTATCGATAATCTCGTTTCGCTCTTTTTCTCATCTCGTCTCTAGCCGCGATTCCAGCTGAATCTCGGCCTGACCCTGAAGTTTTTATCGTTGCGTCAGTGCAATCACGAGAATAATAAATAATAATCCCAGGAAAAAAAAACTTTATTATCTCTCGCGTACGGAATTAAGTAGCCGGGGTCAAGATTCATTTCCCCCTACCTACTTATCTGCTTTTTCTACTTCTCGTCACTGGTCGCGATTCAGGACGAGACAATTTTACGCTCTCAACCGATTTTCCAAATTATTTGTTCATTGAATATATTCGTGAACAATTGATTCACAAAATTTTCATAAATAATATAATTTTAGATTTTTTATAATAAATAATATAAATAAAATAGTCAAAAAATATCAAATTCAAATAAATTGGATTTGAATTAAATGAATTTTTTTTTAATTTGATAAATGGTATTTTAAAAAATGTTCAATTGCATAAAATAAATAAAGAATCGTTAAAAAATGACTCACAGGGTATAGGCATCGCCGGCACGTGGGGATACGGGACGCCATTTTGTTGCGCGTTCATAGCTCCGATCGCTTCCTCGTAAGAGGGCGGCGCCGTCGACGGAGATGGCGCTCCGGGCATCGGAGGTGCGCTCGCGCTAGCTTCCATCGTCGATCCACCTTTTTCCATTTCCTATTCTGAAAAATAAAAATGAAAAAGGTCCCAAACGAAAATTATTAAAATTATTTGAAATAGAAACAAATTAAACAATTTTAAATATAACCAAATTAGTTTTTTTAGAGAATTTGTTTATTTAATTAAAATTAATTAATTAAAATTAATTAAAATTATAAAATAAATATAGTTCAGAATGTCTAAAAAATACGTTTTTGCAATAGAATATTTCAAAATTAATTAAGTTTTGAAATGAAGAAAAACGAATATTTGTGAAATTTTCATTTCCAGTCGATATCAATCGAGTTCCGGGCAAAATATTAATCGCTCCGGAGCGTCACCGATTCTGCGCGGAAAGCGAAGTGCCTCGTCGAGATAAACCAAGAGTCTCGAGGCTATCTTCGATCCTATCCTAGTTCTCTATTTTTTATTATTTTCCATATCTCGTATACTTTTATGTCTTTCACAAAATTCCAAACACTACGCGCTTGTGCGTATCGCGAGCTCCGATTATTTCCCGATCATAAGAATTTTACTTCCTCGAACACGTTGATTAAAAAAATTATTTAAAAAAATGATAATTTTCGAAACAATTATTAAAAAATTTTGTAAATAACTTTTAAAAAATTGAATATACATCATAAAAATAATGTCAACTGGTTAATTTTAAGTTTTAAAATGATTTAAGCATTATCCCTTATTTTAAAAAATCTTCATTTTTGTTAAATAATTTTTAATTATGAGTAATTTGAAGAAAAAAAAATTCTTTATCTCCAGTCGGCGACCTTTTATCTTCGGACCTTGATTTTTCACGTCATTGTGCGTGTATCATTTTTATTGTTATTGTTATTATTATTTATATATCATGGACGATCTTTAAACCTTATCTAAATTTATTTCGCGAAATTCCACCGGGGGATCGTAAACGGCGTCTCGAGGAGAATCTCTCGTGTTTTTTTTTTAATCGTTTCTTTCTTCGGTGCTAACGCACTCACGAAAAATCGTTAAGAGCCCCGATAAATCGTGCACTCTTGCCGGTTTACGATTGAAACTTTGCTCCGGGATCGTTAAAGACCACAATTACGAGACTCTTTTTTTCCGCCTGTCGAAACGCAAAATTAACGAAATGGGCGAGAAAGGAAAAAAAAATATTGAAGCTGTCTTTCAAACATTCCGCAAAATTTATTGTACCAATGTCACATCTGTTACTTGAAATTTATTTAAGAATTTTTAATATCCTCGAGACCCACTGACATTGACTGTTTAATTTTGTCGACGAGTTTTTTTCCTTTAATTTTATTTATTTGTTTTAAAAATTGTTTGATTTTGAGAAATGTAAATAATTTTCTTTTCATATACGTTTATTTTCGTGTCAATTATACTTAAGGTTTTTATTTATTTATTTAATTATTTATTAATTTAGTAATTGATTTTGATATTTAATTATTTAATTATACGGTCAAGTTTCTTTCTTTGATTCATTAAAAAAGTAATGATAAAGGTTTTAGTTTTTTTTTGATCTACTTAAAGTTTTATTTAATTTAAATTGAGTTTCTCAAATATCGTTTGTTTGATTCTATTTATGGATAGATTTTTCTGGATGCTAATGTTATTAATGAAATTTTATTTTATTTTTTTATCATTTATTATTAATTATTTTGTTGATACACCGTTTTTAATCAATTTACGACCAATCCTTAGTTGGTTAATTTTTTTAATTCATTTTTATTTCGTTTTTGTTTAGCTTCATTTATACTTTTAAAAAATTTGGTTCGTTAAACATTAGGTTTATTAAATATCAATTATTTGATTTTATTCTTAAATAAATATTTCCAAATACTAATGTTATTAAGGTAGTTATTATTAATTATTTATTAATACACCATTTTTTTATTAATTTACGACCAATCCTTGATTGTTAAATTTTCTAATTCAATTTTCTTTCATCGAGTATTTTAAAAACTTTAAGATTTTATATTACTAAAAAAATATTAAAAAAATAAAACAATTGTAAAGTATAAAATACAAATCGTCGATGCAAAGAGAAAAATTAATGACACAGTTGACGAAACGGTAAAAAATAATATATAAATGTATATTTTATCGTGAGAAGGAAGTGAAAACGAGTGGTTCGAAAAATTTTCTAATTCGCGCTGAAAAAAAAAATTAAAAAATAAATAAAATAAATAAATAAATAAAACAAATAAATAAATAAAACGATAGTGGGAGAGAAAACGCATTGGAATTTCACGTGCAGTGTCAGATGGGTCTCTCGCTGCTGGTCTTTTTCGCGATTGCGTAATTCGCGGAGTGCCAGCTTTCTATTTCCAAGTCCGTGGAAAAGGTATATATACCCGAGCTGCGAAAACGAGAGAGCGAGAAAAAAAAGAAGGAAACGCCGCGCTGCGGCGGAGGTGGAAAAAAGCGCGTACGCTCGCGCATATTTGCCGAGCCGGGAGCGCGCGAACGTGACGCAATAATGTTTGTACGAGGCTTCGAAACGCTGAGAAATAACACTGGGTGCTCGAAAAGAGAGAGAAAAGAAAAACTAACCGAAAACACAAAAAATTTACCATTTTTCCTCTCTTCTTTCTCCCCCACCGCCCCCCTCCCACAAATTTTCGTCTTTAGAGCGCTTTGTTTCACGCCCGACACTTATTTTTTTGTTTTTTTTTTACGTTGCTTTCATTCTCTCACGAGTTGAATACGCTTCGAAAAGAATTTTTAATCTCGTTCTTCGCGTACTCGCGAATTTTCAAAAATTACCGTGTCGTTCCGTATCATTTTTACATTTTTTTGCAATAAAAAAAAATTTATTTGCATGTTTTTATCATTATTTTTACTAATGTTATCGTTATTCTGGAATTTTTCGAATTATTTAGACATCGTCAAAGCTATATTTTCATTGTTTTGCTTGTATTTGTTATTATAATTGTAAGTATTTAGTGACTTTTTTTCATTTTTAGATAATACTTTTAATTGTTTTCGTATTTTAACTATTTTTTTCTCGTCGTTAACATTATTTCGTGATTTTTCGCACATTTGGACAATTTTTAAAAAATATTTTAACATTTTTGTCATAATTACAACCATTTTGTATTTTATTTGCTTATTTTGATAATTTTCGAAGCCATTAGCGTACTTTTTACAAAATTGGAGTATAATAATCGCTTTCAATTCACATTTTTTACATTTTTATTTCATATATACTAATATATGGACAATTTTCAATTAAAGTCTCATGCTATTACTAAATATATTTTTATCATAATCCAAATTGTATTTTTATCATAATTATAAGTATTTCATGACAATTTGTATTTTTTGACAGTATTTTAAATTTTTTTCGAAATTTAACCATAATTACCTCATCATTATCATTATTTTGTGATTTTTCGCAAATTCAAACAATGTAAAAAAATATTTCAACAAAATTTACCTAATCATTATCATTATTTCATGATTTTCCGAATATTCAAACAATTGAAAAAAATATTTTAACCATATTTATCTAATCATTATAATTATTTCGTGATTTTTCCCATATTTAAACAATTTTAAAAAATATTTCAACAATTTTCTCATACTTAATGTGATTATTTTGTATTTTTTTCCCATATTTTGATAATTTTGCAAGCCATTAGCGTATTTTTTACAAAATTGTCGTATAATAACCATCATCAATTCACATTTTTTTATTTTTTACTTCATATATCGATATATACACAATTTACAACAACACTCTCAAACTATTACTATATTTTCATCAAAATTCAAAATATTTCGCGATTTTTACCAGAATTCAGCCAATTTTCCACATATTAATCACAATTTCAATCACTCTGCATCTATTTTTCTCTCATTGCGACAATTTTGCAAGAAATTCGCGTACGATCGACGAAAAC
Organism: Cremastinae sp. A BG-2022a; assembly: GCA_030522545.1. Lineage (NCBI taxonomy): Eukaryota > Metazoa > Arthropoda > Insecta > Hymenoptera > Ichneumonidae > Cremastinae sp. A BG-2022a. The sequence continues at coordinate 29,643 of JAPYYW010002953.1, forward strand.
GTCGCAAAAAAATCCCAAATTCGTGATTTTCGTACCGAATCGTCGTTGAAATTAACCATATTTGCCTAATAATTATCATTATTTTATGATTTTACGAATATTCAAACAATTTAAAAAAATATTTTAACCATATTTACCTAATAATTATCATTATTTTTTGATTTTCCGAATATTCAAACAATTTAAAAAAATA